>QLNU02015003.1:173033919-173066308 GCA_006491805.2 Dysdera silvatica
GGTTGGTATTATAGACATTTAACTATTGCAAGTCATATTTATGAAGAACGTTAATAATTAGCGATGCTTTTGAATTTATGACATTCATTAATCATCATTTAATTAATTATTAACATTAACTCTTACGAGATGGTTAACCACAGGCGAACGTAGAGTTATATGGAACCGTGGGACGCCAAACTCACCCAATATATTAAAATAGATTGAAATTTTACATATACATTGTAATGTGTATATGCATGTAATATATGCTTGTCCCCCATCAGGTTGAAAACACTACATTTCTGAGCATAACTTCATTATGCCATGTTCGAATTACATATTCTACGTAGATACGATTCAATACTTTCTCATTACGAAGAGAAAATACATTTTTTTTGTTAATAAGAACTATTGCATAAAATATAGCGATGAGAATGTACCGGAGGGCATAAAAATTTTCCAACTTAATAACATCCCTATATCTATTTTATGCAATCAAGAAATCTTGATTGAATAAAATCTTTAATCAAAAAAAAATAGATATATCCTTTTTCCTTCATAATATAACAACTATTAAACTGATGTTTATGTAAGAATACCATTCAACCATCAAAAATACATATGAGCTTCAGGAAACCAGAAAATTTTACATAGGAATTTTTTATCATAAGATATCAAAATTTTCAATCTCAGTATAATAACAATTCAACTTACGTTTTATATACACAAACTATATTAAAGGCACGGTTTACTGAAAAGGTAATAAAGTAGAATTATATGTAGATAATTGATTTTGAGAATTTTGGAAACCGTTTGTAGTAAATTTATTCTAAAATATTCCAGAATACACATTTAAACACGTGAATTTTTAATAGAGGAAGGGGCTATAAAAAACTGAACAAAATTTGTGAAATGAGAGAGACTTAAAAATTATTAAGGAAACATAATAAATAGATCCTGTCGTTTATAAGTGAATATTAAAATAAAAAAGCGAATATCGTCCTGCAGCAGAAAAATTATGCAAAATTATTGTATAATAAATTCCCCCACGATAAACTCACAAAAATCTCGCCCCGGAGGCTTTTCTGTGTTGACCATATTTGGCAATTGTGTTATCCCTGTGAAGGGTAATAATATCTTACATCCTTATATACGGAGAAAAATGCGTTTGTTCTTGTCCTCATTCGTCTAGCAGGTTAAGACACCGCAGTAACCCTGATTCAAACGCAGAAGGAGGACGGCGTCTCTTTTTCTCCAAAAACAAAAAGCTCTAGTTTGAGCTACATATACGTGGGTGGCAAAAATTATTGTATAATAGTTCGAGTTTGCTAAAATGCGAACTCAAATTCTAATAAATATTATGAACTCCTCGCGATATAAAATACCACGAGGAGTATCGATTTTTCCAAGTTTCGAATCTTAAATCAGCAGAATTACATATTTTACCATACGTAACACTAAGTTCCCAGAACCTTCTATAAAACTAAGTTTATCATTATTCTTTGAAGAACATCAATCGATCTTCTAGAAAATTTCAAACAGAGTGAGAAATGAGGAAGACATTTTTGGAGCGACGACTTCCCATTAATATAAATGACAAACTGCGTTTAAACTAAATCTCTGCCATTAAAAATAGCAACGAGGACTTAAGTGTTATTTACTATGTGGACAAATAGAGAGTATTAAGTTGTAAATCAAGATAAACAAGGATCGCGGGGCATTTCAGAAAATATATTCATTAATATTCATATATATAATTAAGGATAGATCGCTGCATAAAATTTGTTAGAACGTAAGCTTTTGTATTAATACGAATTCGTATCTTTTTTTTTTGACTGCAAGATTGATTTCAAGTATTCACGAAGTTGTTGATAATACGTGTTCCTTGTTCTCAAGTCAATTAAAGCAATGCGGGTCAGACATTTCTATCTACAATAAATCGCTATCATACAGATATATTGTCAATACAAATCCTGCATTGTAAAATTTAGAGGATGGCAATAATTTTGACAATTGAGAGGACTGGCAATAATTTTGACAATTTTATTCAACTATACTAATTTAAATGTATTTGACAGTGTAATTAACATAGTTTATGATTTGGGACGCATTAAGTCGCTTGTTATTTAATAATATAAAGAGGCAGAGGTGACTTTGGCGCAATTTAGAAGCTATGCGTCCCCATTTCTGTACAAACATTCACGTTTACATGGATGCTTTTGATGATATAAAATGGCAGACATATAAATTATACTATACGTTTTTTCTAAATTTATTTCTCTATATAAATTAATTGAACATTTAAAATATAACATAAACAGTTTTCAGTAAATTTTGGAAAATTTATTGTATTTGGCAATAACCATCAAAAATAAGACAACAAAAGGAATCATAGGGTGAATTGTTCACAGTGTTATCTTAACGCATTCGGCGCTCTAAGCGTGATCATGTTTTCGGCAGCCATCTTACACTACCTTTTAAATCTTCAGTTTTATAGAAAAAAATATTATATATATAATTATAAAATAGTAATACATACTCAAATTTTGCCAATTTTGGTACCCCTATGTGGATCCCATGCCCAGAAGAGATGTCGTAATGAATGCGGGGGTTGGCAAGAAGTTGATCAAATTTAGGTCTCTTTTTCACGGAGTTTTAAATTTTCAAATTGTTATAATATGAAGAATATAATATATAATTGACTGCAAATTTGTAGCCCCTGTTTGAGACTGGGGTCCTGTGCCAGGATCTTGTTTATTTTTCTGTTAAGATGCAGCTGGGGCACAATTAACGCCCTCACCTTCCGAGACGACACTATATATTAAAATTGTATGCAATGATTTATAGAACTGACAAAACAATTCGCGTTATATAAATCATCGGACAATAAAAAAAACCTTTGTTCTATTAATTTTATTTAGAAGTGTTGTTAAACGAGAGGAAAGTGTCTTAGTTTTATTTTGCGAGACAAAAAAATTTGATTTTGTATTTGTGCCCTGCTGAGACATAGTAGCAGCACGCTTAGGTACCGAGCAAATTGATAATCCCTGTTTTATTTCAGCAGACACAAGATTTTCCGGTATTTTCTACGGTACCCCAGAATTCAAATCCATAGGCGAGAAAAATTCATACCATCTGTAAACTGAAGATATAAAATACAAATATGGTTTTCAATTTATGTTAATAACTAGTAGCATAGATTCGAGGCTAACTGCGAAGCTCACAGGATGCGAACCCTGGCAACTTCTGAAAAAAATAAAATTCATTTAGTAACATCAGTAAGACATGTTAGTGTTTTCGTAAAAGAAGAAAATAGTCTTATAGATTCGCGTCCTTTGGCTAAAAGAATTATTCTACTGTGAAATGAACTTTTCTAGTCTTCCCCGTTTTAATTGAAGCCTCTCAACACGAACGTAGCCAGCGTTTTCGTATCAGCACGAGAGCAGCGGGTGGGGAAGGTTTGCGTTTGCCGAAGAGATAGGCTTATCTCGCACTCCCCTATAAATGCGTATTTCTTGAAAAACAGATTTTTTAGTTGTCATATATGAAATTTCGATAAATGAAAGCAAGTTATATTATATGTGCATTTATAGAGCGTAAAATTCCTGAAGTCATAATGGTTTCATTTATATTATCAATAACGTGTATCCCTAAAATATGCTTAGAAAAGCTTTAGCAGAGCCCCGTTTAGCCAAACTTCACTTAATCGAGACCTGAGTTTACCGAAGTATCCTACTTATTATTTTTATTATTATATTTTAGTAGACACTCTCCCTTCTCATTCAATGTTTTCGGTGAAAACCTTCCGGGAACTTTTAAAACACTTCTAGCGTATGAGATACCGCAAATAATGGACCCAAGCATACGCTACTGTTTACAATGTACCTTTAAGATTAATTCAATTCAAAATTTTCTTCACTCAATTCTCGCGAGGCATAACAAAATTTTATTTGACTCTCACATTAATAATGTCGTGCAATGGTCCCTAAACATTTTATCACACGGAACGCTTTTTATGCCACGTGCTTGGCTACGAAACCTCTATATACAGAGTATTAAAAGAATAGTATAGGCTATAAGGAACAAAAAGGGCAAGTACTTTTCACTGCTTGGACGTAAACTTAAAAACAAATTCTTATTAATTAATTTATTAAATAATAAACTAGTATAAAACGGTAGGTGGTGTTTTTATATTGTCTTAAGATTTTAATTATTGTTAGCTAATTCCATTTAAGGAGTTATAAAGGGAGAAAATGGCAAAATTTACAGCTTTAGTTAAATTTCAATGAAGTTTTATAACTTACTTACTTAACACACGAGTATATTTTGAGAAACATTGATATAATATAAAAATAATACTGGTCGCATATGAATGTAATTTTTTTGGTATAACATGTTGTTCACTAGATTATATAGGGGCTGTTTTTGGTTGTTATAAAATCCATTATGTCCGACAGAATTCTTGTTCAGGGGGTGTGAAATTTGCCTTCAAAATTTTAATTTTTTTTATAAAATGTACTTACCAGAAAAGAAACGAAATAAAATATCAGTAGAAATGACGTACATTCTATAACAAAAAAAAAATCTACGCACCAAGAAGGAGTTGTCCGATTGTAATGAAATTTCGTATTCAAAGACATTTTGACCGAACATGCAAATGATTAAAATTTGGTGTCCAATGAATGAATAGCGGGAACTCCAGCGCATCGGAACTGCGCATTCAGCAGGTGTATATAAGGAGCGATTCTCAATATGTGGTCAAAATTTCTGTTGCATTTTGACTGCGGATATCTTACATCGACTGTAACAATGCCTCGCTTGCCGAAAGATTCGTACTCATTACGAGCATATGTCAGAGTTTGAAAGAGGAGAGTGGGTCAACAACGGCAGATGTCAGCATCGGGACGACAACGGTCGACCTAGGGCCACAACAGAACGAGAAGACAGAGCGATTGTCAGAGCAGCTGTCACAGCACCGGATTCGTCGTTATCAACTATCTAACGTGTGGCCCGCACACATGTGTCCAACATGACCCTCTGCAGACGACTGAGAGAGCGGAATTTACGCTCGCGCCGACCGTTACGCCGCTTACCTCTCACGCCTTTACACCGTCAAGTCCGATTACAGTGGTGCCGGGCTCGATCAACTTGGAACTGCGCTGACTGGGGACGTATAGTCTTTAGTGACGAGTCCCGTTTCCAACTGTGTCCTGACGACAACCGCAGACGTGTCTGGAGACGTCCAGGGCAGCGTGGGGATCCTGCCCTTACTATCGCACGCCACACATGCCCACAACAGGGCGTTATGGTCTGGGGTGCCATCTCCTTTGATAGCCGGACCCCTTTGGTGGTCATTTCTGGCACACTTACAGCACAGCGGTACGTAGACGACATTCTACGACCGGTTGTGTTACCGTTCCTTTTGCGACACCCTGGACTTACGTTTCAACAAGACAATGCCCGGCCGCACACGGCACGTGTTGCTATGAATTGTCTTCAAGCTTGCCCAACACTTCCTTGGCAAGCTAGGTCTCCTGATCTCTCTCCCATAGAGCACATTTGGGACGCTATGGGAAGGCGATTGCAACCATCCCGGAATGTTGACGATTTAGCCCGACAGTTGGAGACAATTTGGCAAGAAATTCCGCAGGACACCATCCGGGATCTTTATCAGTCTATGCCACGCCGGGTGACAGCTTGCATCCAGGCCAGAGGTGGACCAACGCCTTATTGACTTCCTCCCTTTGTAACGGTCAAACTCTGCAATAAATCATTCAATTGTTCTGAAATTTTAATCGTTTCTTTTTCTATGTATGTTCTTCACATCCACCAATTTTTATCGCAATCGGACAACCCCTTCTTGGTGCGTCGATTTTTTTTTGTTATAGAGTGTAATTCGTCCATATTTACACACAAAAAAGTTCATTTTTTTATTCAGAGGAAAACAAAATTCAAGCATTTCTTCTTGGACATTTAGTCCATTCACAGACAGTTGATAATTTTTGAGGTGGCAGGATTTTACTTCATACGTTACCTTTCCAGTGGCGTAGCTTACGGGTGTCACCGGTGCGAAAGCGCCAAGCGCCAAATTCTAGGGGAAATGAAATTTCAATATGGACTTGTGGAAGGGAGTGTTAACGTGTTTTAGGGTGCGCAACACTAACATGTCCCGGGCGCTTTCAACTGACACTACGCTGTTGACCTTTCCCCCCCTTGGTATCTTTATCCGTATTTGTCTTTGAAAAATTGTTGCATATAAAAGATTATTACAATTTACATATGCAGAAAAAGTATAAAAAATAATTGACTCATCTTTTTCTTTGTAATTTGAATATTTAGCGGGTATATAAACTGTGAGTTTGGGGGTGTTAAGAAATTTGGGGGGTGTTAGGGGATGCTGCAGGCTCCCTGATAACCTGTCATTGCGAAGCAATTCTATATACAGGGTGGTTAGTAAAGTCCTTATACACGCAGATAACTGTCTAACGGAGAGAGCTATATGTACGAACGTGATGTATAGGTATAGTAAAGTGACTATGCACTTCAAGATGAGACTGCGTGCAGCGCCCCTAGCGGAAAAATTCAGAACTTAGAGCTGCTATCTCGAAAACTATTCAAGATACGGGGAAAAGTCAATTGCAAAGTTGTTAAGCACTAGCTAGTTAGTACGAAACGATTTTTTTCCACCACCTTAATAGGGCAAAAATCGTGATTTAGGAAGTTTAAGGGATACAGGACGCCCCTGTGTGACAGCTTTCCCTTCGTACAGCTCTGCGTGGAGGAGAAGCTTCGGGTAGGGGCGATACTTTCATTGCACACACAATCTCGTTACAAAGCGCATGATATGCAAATGTGTACGCTACGTCATACGTTATCGGTAAGCATAAAATAGTGGCCAGGCAAGGAGTGTAAGACAGTGTGAGAAGTGAAACCGTGCGTTAAATGTCTGTAGTTACATATTATATGGCGAATTATTCCAACAACGAGTATTGCGAGATGGTGCTGTTATATGGGGAATGTGGTCGTAATGCAAGAGAAAGTGCATGACAATATGTCGTACGTTTTATTTTGGGACCCCATCCGACTGCAATGACCATCACTAATGTGGTTCGACGGCTGAAAGAGACGGGTAGCGTTACACCTCGTCCCCGTTCAGGTCGCCACGCATGTGTAAGTCAGAGTGTGCAACCAGAGGACGTTTTAGCTTATGTTCTGATCCACACATGGGGCAGTTCAAGAGAAGTTGGTATGATGTGTGGCCTAACAGGCTGCCGTGTGCGGCAAATCTTGCAGCAAGTGGGAGCTCACCCCTACTATGGAATACTGCTGCAGTCACTAGTTCCAGGGGATGCTGAGCGACGTTTTAATTGGTGAAACTTTGTTATGAACACCTTAGATATGCAGCCGAATTTTTTAGCGAATGTCCTTTGGACGGAAGAGTCAAAATTCACCCGCAACGGGGTGTTAAATAGACACAACGGACATTATTGGGCTCTCGAAAATCCTTTATGGAGACGACCAGTCCGACATCAGGTGTGGTGGTGGTCTGTTAATGTGTGGTGCGGTATTTTGAACAACAGACTCATTGGACCTATGTACTACGAGGGCACATTAACGGGACGTCGATATTTGCAGCTGCTACAGAGCGTACTATCGGATATTTTGGATGATGTTCCATTGAGTGAGCGGAGAACCATGTGGTTCCAACATGACGGCTCTCCTCTTGACCATCCAACAGAAGTACAATTATTATTATCCCAAACCTTCCGCCAACAGGTCATTGGCTATGGTGGTAGTGTGAGCAGTCTTGTACGGTCACTGGACCTTACCCCATTGGACTTCATGCTTTGGGACTATTTTAAAAGGCACGTCTATCACACCTAACCGACGACTGTGGACAATGTCGGCAGTCGCATTACCAATGCCTGTACAAGCGTCACGTCTGCAATGCTACTGAATGTTCAAGAAGAAACGCTCTATCGGATACAAACGCGTATTGTGGCCGACGGTGGCCACACGTAATGAGCACACATAATGACACACAGTAGTACGCTGTTCACATTTGCCGAACCAAATACTCACATATTAGCGTTTGACGTGTTCTATTCCCGCAATTCATGTACCATTTTGTACTGCATCAGTGATGCTGGACAACTTTGGAATTAACTTTTTTTTTTCCGTTTCTTGAATAGTTTTCGAGATAGCAGATCTACGTTCTGAATTTTTCCGCTAGGTATGTAATGTCAACTGATGATGTTAGAATGGAAAATATAGATGTAAAAATGGCATGAAAATAAAATTTGTATTTGTACGCTGCACGCAGTCTCACCTTGTAGCGCATAGTCACTTCACTACGTATACAGATCGTACATACATATCATGTTCATACATCTATCTCTCGCAGTGTGACAGTTATCAGCGTGTATAATGACTTTACTAAACCACATTAAAAACCGTGTGTGTGCAATGAAAATATCGCCCCTACCCAAAGCTTCCCCTCTATGCATAGCTGTACGAAGGGAAAGCTGTCACGCAGGGGCGTCCTGTACCCCTTAAACTTCCTAAATCACGATTTTTGCCCTATTAAGGTGGTGGAAAAAAATCGTTTCGTACTAACTAGCTGGTGCTTAACAACTTTGTAATTGACTTTTCCCCGTATCTTGAATAGTTTTCGAGATAGCAGTTCTAAGTTCTCAATTTTTCCGCTAGGGGCGCTGCACGCAGTCTCATCTTGAAGTGCATAGTCACTTTACTATACCTACACATCACGTTCGTACATATAGCTCTCTCCGTTCGACAGTTATCTGCGTGTATAAGGACTTTACTAACCACCCTGTATATATATATATATATACAGTTCAACATATGGAGTTATAGCTCTGTAACCACCCTTATGAGCCTGTAACCTTCCTTGTTAACTTTCTGCGCACGCTAATAGTGTTGCTATAGAGATTTTAAACAACAATCGAAAATTCAGACTGTACAGAAAAGTAATGCCCGTTGTAAAATTGTTTAGACGAACTTTCAGAAACATAGGTTAAATGCGTGTCTTTATTATTACTTGCGTTTCTTCTAACTAGACTCAACTATGCTTCAAAGAAATCCTATAAAAACTATTCTATATCGGTTAAATTTAATCAATAAAACGACTTACTTTTTTTATAATAGCGTGTGCTACACGAAGTCATATTTATTTAAATAATAATGTAAGGTACCGATTCTTCGTTACGCATGCGTATTTCTCCAAAAGTGTATCCGCAATTACTTCGAGAAACTATCAAAAATAACAGTAAAATACTTTGTGTTACAAAGTATTATTTTCTCTAATAAAAAGAATAGATTTAAATGATTTATACAAAAATTATTTAAAAATTGGTCAACAAGTGTGAAAATTTCTACTATTTATTTGTTAATGTGTAATTTGGAAACTAAATTTTATTCATAAATTTAATCAATCCTTTCGATCGGCAATTTTTAATAAAATGATGTGAAATTCATTTATTATATTATTTATTTTCATGCATATAAGAACACGTCAAAAATAAGGATTTATTAAGCCCACTAAAATTTCATCAGAATGCGGTCTTTCAGTTTTCTAATTTTACTAATTAAAACTGGCTCTCATTTTACTTATTTCCATTAAGCCTAGCTAATGTTTTAATTGAGTGAGTAGATGCAAATATTAATATAAATGATTTGCTTCATTGACATTATTATTTAATTAGTTTAAAATCGTTTTTAGCTTTATATTTTCTCTTTCGGGAAGGTTTTGTTATTCTTAGATTTGAAATTTTGAGATGAATAGCGGTTTTGAGAATGCCATTAACATGAAGCAACGATAACTGGCAACTTATTCAGAGTTCGATAAAGAAAATAATAATAAAACGCATTATTGTGTTATTCGTAGTAACCCTTCTGTAGATAAATTATAGTTGTAAGTTTTAATTCAGTTTATCTGTTTCGTTATTTATGTTTAGTAGCGTTTCGGATTCCTCAGAAAATAGTTACTTCCTATACAGCACTATCTTCCGACTCACTTTCGTACCTGCCCACTTTCTGAGCATTGTTTCTTGCACCGTACAAATTGCTTTGACGCAGAATGGACGTGCATTCTAGGAACACAGTTTCATCCGTTTTCGATTGTCTGAGTCTATAAAATATTGATCTGAGACGATTCAATGTTGTCGTGGCGTAAAATATGCGCAGATAAGAAAACCGACCTGCTCGCCTATGCACGCCACAAGAGCATAAAGATAAGAAAAATGAACATATTATTTAAGATTATGTGATGATGTAATAATATTGCAACGATTAATGTCCTTGCCCTATTTGTATTTTATGGTGGGCTCACCGCTGTCTATTGTTGAAAACAACGTCCGATAATCGAATTTTAACAACAATAGACGCAGTGCACTTTGATAAAGGTGATCGCTCCCAAAATTGGCTGCGTGTCGTGGGCCAGGGTAACATCAGTATAATATGGTGCCCGAATGAAAGATAACGACTGATACGTTCCCCATTGTTTGATTGGTTGACATAAAACGGTCGGTGAACCAAATGGTGGGCGTTAGAATTGTTTTCGCATGTGAATACATATCGTCGGCACCTTTCTAAATTAATGAATCAGCAAATTGAAAATTTTTAATTGAGGACATTTTTGCGGTCTTTCACTAGTCAACAGTGCTCTAACTAAAACAAGAAGGTGCACTGTTAACGTAAAAGATAACAAATTTCACATCCGCTTTCATTTATTTTAAAGCATGCTGGGGAAATAAATATTTAAATAATATTTTCTCGGCAGTAGAATTTCGCATATACATTAATTTAGTATGATGCCGATGATGTATATAGAAAGATGCATTTGCATGTAATTAGCTACTGTGTATAAATAAAATAGCTTAAAGAACCACTTCACAAAAATGTGTTTAGGGTTGATTATGTAAAGAAAAGGTGTAGGTATAGAAAATGTACGCATAAGAAGAGATAAGAGCTTTCAATTGTTAAAGAATGTCGGTGCTGCAATAAAATTCCTTAAATAAACATAAACAAAACAATTCAAGAAATCGTAAGAAAAATTATGGAAACATACCTAGACCAGATATGTATGCAAAAATAAGTTGCAACCTAGAAATCATTGCCGCATTTATCGAAATACTGTAATTTTTCTGATATGAAATATAAGCTATATAATACAAAGACATTTTAATTTAGATTAAACAAGAAAAACGTTTCCCAATTTCTACTTGTTTTGTTTATGAGAAATATAAATTTCTCTCAAAGTAATAAATCTTCTACAAATTTGTATACAATAGAATTATAATAATTCAAAATTAAAATTAAAGAGACCACGAGAAACTTTCGAATGGTTCAAATTTTCGAACAACGAAAGTTTGTAGGTAAGAACACATAATGTATTTGAAAATCCAAGAGTCAAGTCAAAAATTTCAATAAACCCACAACCCAAATTAAAAGCTTTTTAATTATTCAAATGCTATATTACCCTTAAAATATCTGTATATTTTCTGAAAATTTTTCTACTTTTAACAGTGAAAAATGAAATAACGGAATTTTTTTTCTCAATTTATCTTTCGTTGTAACTTTTAACTTCTAATTCAGAAAAGAGGGTATAGGGGCTTTTTTTCCTTAATATACGTTCTTCAGAAAGTTGTTATAAATTTTTCTAGAGGAAATCCTTGGTAAATCACGTCGCCATGTTGTCATTGGCAACTAAGGTTTTTTAACTGGCGAGTAGGAAATTACATTTTGCTACTAGGTTCCTAAATTTTCCTATTTAGGTGAGCTGTTACGAATCGCCGAGATTTGTTAAGCCCTAACTAAATACTGTAATTTCAAAAGGAAATGTGCATAATATTCTAATAAACTGTACTATATATATATATCATCATCATCATATTCAACCATTATCTATCCACTGCTGGATGAAGGTCTCTCCAAATGCTTTCCACACAAGTCTATCCTGAGCAATTCGCTTCCACGTCACCCCAACCTGTTTTCTTATTTCATCCACCCATCTAGTTTGAGGACGTTTTCTAGGTCTTCGGTGGTCTCTTGGAATCCAGTTCAGAATTTCTGTTGTCCATCGTTGATCAGTTCTTCTTGCAATATGCCCAGCCCATCGCCATTTCAGCCCTTTTACTTTAACAATGATGTCCTCTACTCTAGTTTGCTCTCTCACCCAAGTGTTCCTTTTTCGATCTCTCCTAGTTATTCCAAGCATGCACCTCTCCATGCTCCTTTGCGTTGTCTGTAACTTTCGTATTGCTCCAACTGTTAGACTCCATGTCTCTGATCCATAAGAGAGGACTGGCAATACACACTGGTTGAAGACCTTTCTTTTTAGACACAAAGGCAATTTCCCCTTCAGGATAAAACTGTTTCTTCCAAATGCACTCCAGCCAAGTTTAATACGTCTGTTGAGTTCTTTCATAATGTTGCCATCCATTGAAATCAGCTGGCCAAGGTAAATATATGAATCAGCAATTTCTAGCTCAATGTTGTCAACTTGTATTTTTGTTTCCTCTACGAAATTATTGAACATGATCTTAGTTTTTTGTAGGTTCATCTTGAGTCCAACTTCTTTACTTCTAGTTGAGAGCTCCTGTACCATGTCTTGGAGTTCTGATGGGTTCGTTGAAAAAATAACAATGTCATCAGCAAACCGCAAATGATTTAAATATTCACCATTTATTTTTATTCCCTTGTTATTCCAATTTATCTGCTGAAAAATCATCTGTAAAGCTGAAGTAAAAAGTTTTGGAGAAATGGTATCTCCCTGCCTCACACCTTTACCAATTTTGATAGCTTCGGTATCTTTATGTAACCGAAATTTTGCACTTGCATTTTTATACACACGTTTCACCATGTCAATGTACACATCCTCGATGTCTGTTGATCTTAAAGAGTTGATGACTGCTGATGTTTTAATAGAGTCAAAGGCCTTCTCATAGTCAATAAATGCCACACACAATGGAAGTTCATATTCATGTGTTCTTTCAATTAATTCTCTTAATACTTGAATATGGTCCACTGTACTGAATCCACTTCGAAATCCAGCTTGTTCTCTTGGTTGAGCTGCATCTAATTTTTTCTGCAGGCGATGTGTTAGCACTTTTGTGAAGATTTTATAAATAGCAGGTAACAAGCTAATTGGTCGGTAATTTTTTAAATCCTCTTTATCACCTTTTTTATGCAAAAGAATTACTGTTGCAGAATCCCATTGGTTTGGTATGTTACCACTGTTGAGGCATTTGGTAAAGAATTTTGCGAGTATGTCTTCTACATGTTCTCCAGCTTCTTTTAAGATATCTAATGTAATGCCATCATCGCCAGGGGATCTTCCTTTCTTCATACTTTTTATTGCAAATGCTACTTCTTCTTTTAAGATTTTAGGAGCTGTTCCTTCGACTATCTCAGAGTCTTCGTTTAATCCACTGTTTCCCTCATACAGCTTTCTGTAGAATTCTTCAACTCTTCTAAGTATTTCTTCCCAACAGACAAACTTCCTTTAACAACGCTAAGGCTCTTGTTGTTTTCAATGGCTTTCCTTACTAGCTCACAGTTGAATTTTCTTATATCTTCTTTCATGCTTTTGCGTAAAGTTTTACAAAGTTCTACATACTCAATCCTGGAACTGGTATTTTGATTGTCCACCTTCATATCTCTTCGCCTTTTCATGAGCTGTTTCGTCTTCTCAGATAATTTGCTATTGTGCTTTTTACATGTTACACCACCAATTTCCTCAGCAGTTTCAATTATTGTCTTAACAATGTTTTCATTTGCTTCTGAGATATCAATTTCTTCAATAAGTCCTTCCAGTGCAGAAAAGCGATTTTTTAATTCCAACTTGAATGCCTCGGTATTTACTTTCAGTTTCATTAGATCCGCCTTCTTACTTACTTGTTTCCTAATGAGCTTCTGTCGTTCTAATTTAGTATTTAAGTGCACTTTACATCTCACCATTCGATGATCACTTCCAGTATTAAATCTGTTCAGTACGCTGCAATCTTCAATAATTGATTTCTTGTTTGCCAGGATATAGTCAATTTTGCTGGTTCCTCCATTGGGGTGTTTCCATGTCCATTTTCTTTGTAGTTTCTTCTTAAAAAATGAATTCATGATGCTAAGATTTTCAGATTCGGCAAATTCTGTAAGGTTACTCACCGCATTATGCATTTCTTTTTACCATTTTATTTGTTACAGTGCCATCCTCTCCTTTTAATGCAATGATGTGTTTCTTCCCAATAGACAAACTCCCTTTAACAACCCTAAGGCTCTTGTTGCTTTCAATGGCCTTCCTTACTAACTCACAATTGAATTTTCTTATATCTTCTTTCATGTTTTTGCGCAAAGTTTTGCAAAGTTCTACATACTCGATCTTGCGACTGGTATTTTGATTGTCCACCTTCATAAGTCTTCGCCTTTTCATGAGTTGTTTCGTCTTCTCAGATAATTTGCTATTCTGCTTTTTACATATTACACCACCAATTTCCCCAGCAGTTTCAATTATTGTCTTAACAATGTTTTCATTTGCTTCTGAGATGTCAACTTCTTCAATAAGTCCTTCCAGTGCAGAAAAGCGATTTTTTAATTCCAACTTGAATGCCTCGGTATTTTCTTTTAATTTCTTTAAATCCACCCTCTTACATACTTGTTTCCTAATGAGCTTCTGCCTTTCTAGTTTAGTATTTAAGTGCATTTTACATCTCACCATTCGATGATCACTTCCAGTATTAAATCTGTTCAGTACGCTGCAATCTTCAATAATTGATTTCTTGTTTGCCAGTATATAGTCAATTTCGCTGGTTCCTCCATTGGGGTGTTTCCATGTCCATTTTCTTTGTAGTTTCTTCTTAAAAAATGAATTCATGATGCTAAGATTTTCAGCTTCGGCAAATTCTATGAGTTGATCGCCACGTTCATTCCTTTCCCCGTATCCGTATTTACCAACCGATGTCTCTCCTTGTTCCTGTTGTCCAATTCTTGCATTGAAATCCCCCATGATGAGCTTGATATGTTGTTTCCCTTTGGTGTGTAACTGTTTGATTTCTTCATAAAATTCTTCAACCTCTTCGTCGGTATGGCTTGATGTTGGTGCATATACCTGTACTATTTGAAGTTGGTATCGCTGGGTTAGTTGAACAACGAGCCTCGCTGCTCGATCTGATGTGCTTTCAACTTCCAGAAAACAGTCTTCTATATATATAAAAAAAAAGTTTTCCTCGCCCATTCTTGGCGGAAACAGGCTTTGGGACGGGCAGAGCGCCATGTTCCCAAGCCTCTTTTTTACATCACTTCTTAATGTGCCATGTTTAGAAACTTCTTGACAATGTGACACGTGTTTAGGATTGTGGCTTTTTGTATTTCAATGTTGAGTATCTCCAAATTCGTCGCAAGCGTTTTTGGTACTATCCCTGTTGCTGAGATGACTAACGGGATGATGAGGATCTTTTCATACCCCATATATCTCGTACTTCATGTCTGAGATCTTGGTACTTGGTGATTTTCGTTGTGTAGGTTGTCTGTATGTTATTGGTGTTGGGTACTGCTATGTCGATTAAGTACGTGGTCTTATTCGATTTATCGACGAGGGTTATGTCAGGACGGTTATGTGGGACTGTCTTGTCTGTTATGATTGCTCTGTCCCAGTAAAGCTTGTGTGTTTCGTTCTCATGCACGGTCTCTGGCTCATATTTGTAGTACGGGCATTTTTCTGTCAGAAAACCAGCATTCGCTGCCAATTTCTGGTGGACTATTTATATATATATATATATACGTGAATACGTGAATAGCGTTTTCATAAAATTCTTATTGAATAATATACTTTCTAACGGTAATTAATACAAAAAGAACATATATATTATTATTATATCAATAAATAGTTACAACTTAGATAAGACTATATTGATGGATGGGTAGATAAAAGTAAAATTAAACTATTGCTGCCATGTATTGTTTCAGATGCTCCAGAGATTGTGATTTCTCTAGGTGCCAATATCTACCCAAGTGCAATTAAAGAAGGCAATGACGTCTTCCTCGAATGCCACGTCCGAGCTAATCCGTCAGTGTCTGGAGTTAGATGGTTTTTCGAAGGGAGACCTATTCTCTCCGACATTTCCAAAGGTCTCATTATCAGCAACAGATCCTTGGTTCTTCAAAAAGTGAAGAGAGCTAATAGAGGGCGCTATAAATGTGCAGCTTTCAACCACGTTGGCGAAAATGAAAGCAACGAACTATTCTTGGCAGTAAAATGTAAGCATTGTACTATTTAATAATTATTTTTCCAGCTTTTATAATTATATTTCTAGTAATATAATAAAAACATTTTCAGGTTCCTATCATAAATTTTTATATGTATTGTAATTTATTTGTGCGTTTATGTTTTGTGGCTTTTTTCACAACGGAACCATTTTATTTACCTTTATCATTTTTGAAACTATTAAGAATAACATATTAATAGTATAATATATTACGATCCATCTTATCCCTAAATAAATGCCTGATAACAATTACATGCTACAATAAAACTACAGTTCCGTTATGCAAATTTAATTTGAAAGAATTATTTGGAAAAACAAAAATCCCGTCAGTTTGAAACTATTTACTTTAATCTTTTTTTAAAATATCCTTTGAGATTTTATTGATATTTTTTAGATAAATACAAAACAATAATATTTTCAGATTTCTCTTATAATAACAAATTATTCTTTATATATATATTAGTTTTAAATGTGTAATATATCTTTGTAATATTTATCATTATTCACTTTAAATTTTGAACTTTGTAAATTATGTAAAATTATAAATAGTAAATTTTGTAATTGCATTGTTTTTAGTGCAGCGATTTGCAAATAAATTCCATCCACCTCAACATATATTCAAATGCAATTATTTTGTCTTATTATATTGACTATTTTTAAATTGCAATGAAAAGTTACGTGTGGAATTATGGATATTGAGAAACTTATTTCCATTTTAATATGAATTCTAAGGCAAGCGAGAGCAATTTCACGTCTTATAACTAATGACGCGGATAACTATTATAGTTATTAAACAATCACTCTGAATGTTTTTTGGATATTTAATGTTGGAAGAAATAAATTATGAGGAAAACATTTTTATTTCCCTTGAAGGAATAAATTATAATATCAAAACTAAAACTGAATCATCAAAATCAAACATCCGGACCTTAAAACCACTCTGCGCATAAGGAGAAGTGACCAGCAGCTAATAATTATCATAAAATATAATAAATTTTAAAATGTTGTTTATACATAAAAAATAAAGTGCAAAGGGAAACTAAACTTTTGAAAAGAAATTGTAATAATTTATGTGAAATATTATTTGTTTGTGTTCTGTTTTATGGCGCAAGCAATGGTCAGCAATGATCAGCAATGATCATGCTATTTCGGAACCTTCAGTTTTTCGAAGAATTTCGAACGTCTGCTATCAAGGGGACCAAACACCCCGATGAATTTGTTCAGAAAGACGGCACATCGATAAAATTGTACTACGATACCACTGGTCATACATTGCACTACTTACATTGCACTACTATACATTACACTACTACATTCCATTACCATAGCGCTACGATACCAATGTTAGTCGAAACCAACATGATCGATATGTCGAAAGTGGCATGATCGACAGACGCGTTGCAACTACGCATATCTTGCACCTTACGGCAGTGGACTATATTTCTTCAAACAACCAGAATCTCTTAAGGCCTAAGCAACCAACATACTTGACTACAATGAGCATTTAATCGGTAAACAGTGAAGTACTTTTTTCCACATTAGCAATCGAATCCAGATTAACGGTTCATTGGAGGAATGCGCTACTTCTAGACCTGGGCAGAGCCCAACAATTTATTTTATTTCATAATTAATCATACAGTATTGAAATACAAATTGCAAGTACTATCGGCCATGAAGTTCGGATTTCTTGGAAAACTGTAAGTTCTGGCACAACATCACCTCTTTGTTTGTCTTGAGCAGTAAAAACACAGGCAAAACTCACTCTGTTTAGTACAGATTTCTTAAATTTAAAAATTGTCCCTTTAAATCATGGAAGGATGCTTTTGTTTGGAAATTCTCACAACATGTATGTTAAACTTGAGAGTTTTTTTACGTCATTGAATAATTTACAATTATAATAGTCATTGACGAAGAAGTAGAAGAGCTGAAAACAATAGGACAATAATTAGCTTATGACTTACACCTGCTCCTCAATTTCTTTGATGCTACCGATTCTACTCTGAAAAGAGAGCGATGCCTTACAAATTTTAAGTTTAGTGCAACTTTATAAAATTTACTCCTTTTCTGGTTTCGTTGTCTTTCTTCTTTGCCTTATTTAAATTATTTGTTAGTTTCGTCCTTTAATTAAAACTTTTTATTTAAAAGATCAATTATTTCGGCTACCTCTTACAGTTTAAATACCAATTACGTTAGCTCGCCGATCTGCAAACTAATCGTCGTTGGAACGTAGGGAGTGGTCTTCAGTCGTTAATTTCAAGGACAGGATTCTCTTCAATTTTATTTTTACATGTATGTCTTTTTTTTTTTTTAACCATTGGAACTGAAAGTAATTGACTTCCATGATAATTGGCTTTTCTGACATCCAGGGAAATTTGATGTCAACGAAAAGGGAATCAGTGTAAATAATTGATCTGTAGACTACCCTGTGATTTATTTTTAAATTGTGATTCATTTTCTTCATTGTCGTTAGTTAAAATATATTTAGAGTTTACTGGGAAAAAGCGTAGCTATTTTGAAAAAGTTTTTGAGCATAAAAAATAGTTAATTAGAAGTAATTTTATAATAAAATATAATAATAAATGGATATAAATTAAACTAATCATACAAAATTATAACAAATAAATTAACCAAAGATAATTTACTGAAAACAACTGACATGATTCAAAACAGATAGAAAATAATGAATATGTTTTGGGATTATTCTTCGATTTATCAAAGGTATTTAATGTTATAAACAGAGAAAAACTTCTAAAAAATGGAGGGATATGGAATAAGAGGAAAAGTATTGTCCCTTCTAAAAACTTATTTAAGTTTACGTCAACAAATAGTAAAAGTGGGATCTGCAGAGTCCGAACTACTGAACAACAATTATGGAGTCCCCAGGGATATATTTTGGGACCCCTATTATTTATCCTATATATAAACGATGTTACAGAAATAGCTAAAAAAATAGATCTGTACTCCGATGATGTTAGATTCCTTGTGTTGATGACAGAACACTGGATGGACCATTTAATAGGGTTAAATTGTTGGTGGAGATTCTGGAAAAGTGATTCATTGGCAACAACTTAAGGTAAACGCGGATAAGACAACATGCATAATTTTTAGAAATAAAAGCAAAAGGATTGAAATAACGGAAAATTACAGAATATATATTAACGGGACTGAGATGCAGAGAGTTGAAGAGTGGCAATTTCTAGGAGTGATTGACTATTACATGAAAACTTAAATTGGAATGAACAACTAAAAAACACTTATAAAAAAATGAGAAGAGGCGCGGGTATAATAGCAAGAATAATCCAAGCAATACCCAAAAAAACAGAAATTGATTTATACTGCGCTCTGGTGTACAGCTATTTAAACTACGGGAATTGCTCCTGGGGTAACACTGATAAAACTAAAACAAAAGAGATACAGTCCATGGTACGTAGAGTACTGACAACTATTGCATCAAAATCAAATAAACCCGTAGAAACTATTACAAAAGAATATGGAATTTTGAATTCACAAAATGTTCACAGATTCAAAATATTACAACAAATCTTTGAGAGAATAAATTACGACAAACATAAAGATACAATAAAAATAGATAAAAGGGAAAAAAATTCGAGACTAAATGATGAATTACATGTCTGTAAATTAATAACTAATATGTGGCGAAATCTATTAATTATTATGGAATTAGGGAGTAGAACACATTTCCCACAGACATTAAGGAAAGTAAGAACCTTAAAGAATTTAAAAAATCATTGAAACAATAGGGAAAATAAAAGATCACATATCATATGTATCTCCAGTTAATCTGACCATGTGTAGATTAAAAGATTTAAGGTGTGTTTTAAAATGCATGTCCATACACTATGGTGATTGTGGTTGTTTCTTTTTATGATTTATATTATAAACTACTATGGTACTATCTACTTATAATTCGAGTTCGTTCGTTATTTTAAATTGTATGTGGTATGTATCTTGTTTAACTGCACAATGTTTTTTTACCTTGGATTTGAGAATTTTTATCAGTTTATGCCTTTTGATTAATTTTAAATACTGAAGGAGGATTGTGCCACCTGTGGGATGGTTCGGTGGTGAGATCATGTTAGATATTTTTCCTTTTCTCCCATCTCCATCTCGGCACATTCCATAAAATTATGATATGTTTTTATATTGTGTGTGTTTTTGCTTGCCGAGTGAATAAATGAATTATTATTATATTATATAATAAATTAATGTGTATCAAGGGACAGATTGAAATCCTTTATAAAACAATATTAAATGGATAGAATGTTACAAAAATATTGGTGATATCTCATACGGAAACTATATGTCTGCTTATGGAAAGAGGTCATCACTTACAGGAGTCAAATAAATAAATATATGTATCTGTCGGTTTGAAACAAAGTTTTATTGGTAAAGCAACAACAGTAGACTCCTGTTTTTACGAAAGACTAGGGACAATAAAAAATGAATAAATTGAGAGTTTGTAATTCAGAATGATTACAAAAAACGAAAACTGTACTTCTTATTGCAGAGTTTAAAAGGTGTTAATAAATTTGTTTTCCGTGAGGCAAAATTATTCAATAATAATAATAATAATAATATACAGCATGTAGGCCTCTTCTGGCACCTTCTTCCTTTTAGTAATGATATATGGAGGTACACCCGAATCATACATACGAGTAATTATAACTTATTTATAAAAATCAAAATTTAACACAGAAAGTCATCAATAAATTCCAGTACAAAAACTTCCACATGCCTTTATCTTATAAATAGAAAATACCCTATCTGAAAGAGAAAATGCTACATAGTGAAAATGTGCTGAGAAACAGATCAAACTGCAGACATTGACAGCCAAATAGGTAAAGAACAAATGGCTTAATCTTATCATATAGACAAAGCTCCAATGATCTAAAATACAAGATGATCAATAAGAAGTGAAACGCATGTTTTGGGCGATACACTGCTAAATCTGATTTGGCATCGATTCGATGAATATCCGTATAATATTTTGAGATACCGTTGATCAAAAGGCGTTGATCCAAATTCATGGTTCATTTTTATTTCACAGCGGTGGGAGGGCATTCAACCGACGTCAACTTACAAGTTTTCGATTGGCGAGAGAAAAGCGAGGTCGAGCTAAATAAGTAATCTACACACCTCGAAAAGCATTGAGACTGATCCAAGCTGTATATGACCGGGCATCATCCTGTTGAAAAATGGCGTTTGGGACGCCCTGCAAATGTGATAGTGCCACGGCCTGAAGCAACTCATCACATGGCATGTCGTTGACCTGTCCGTCCTGCTTACGAAAGGTGCATAAATGTTGGTGCTGGCAGCACCCCAAACCATGATGCCAAGTTGACGGGATTTATGGTGCTCGAAAACGGCAAGAATATCCGCTCGATGGCCATGTCGCTTCTAGACTCTTCCTTACATGATGATCTACACGGTTGGAAAGAAATAAAATTTGTCTCTGAAGGCTACATTGTTCCATTCTGCACCCCACATATCTCTTGCGAAACACCATACTAAGCGATGATGACGATCTTTTGCTGGAAACTGGAGTCTTCGCAATGGACGGCTGGACAACAAACCCGCCACAGCCAATCGACGCGACACTGTTCGTATTCACATCGGAGTATCCAAAACTCCCTATATACTACATAAAATATTAAGGTAACAGTTTTTTCATATTAGCCGATGATGTGGCAACAGTAGATGTTAAATTACTCGTAAAGAAAAGAATGATTTTCCGGCGTCTGGTGGAATCCGAACCAACGACCTCCTGATTGCCCTGATTGTCAGGTACTCTACCTACTAAGCTACAGGCCCAACCACTCTTTCCCTTACGAGTATATATATATATGTATATATATATATAGCTTTCCATGGACAAGTTCCATGGTTGCGTCTGTAGCTTAGTAGGTAGAGCACCTGACTGGCAATCAGGAGGTCGTGGGTTCGAGTCCCACTAGGTGCCTTAAACTCATTCTTTGCTTTACGAGTAATTTATCATCTATTGTTGCCACATAATCAGCTAATGTGAAAAAAAACTGTTACCTTAATAATATTAAAATCTAGTTCGTCATATCGGACATTCTTGCTTCTTTAACTTGTCGCTTTGGCAACGGTAGTCACAGTACTGCCACACCAATAGCGAACTTGTCCATGCAAAGTTATATATATATACTCGTAAGGGAGAGAGTGGTTGCGCCTGTAGCTTAGTAGGTAGAGCACCTGACCGGCAATCAGGAAGTCGTGGGTTCGGGTCCCACCAGGCGCCAGAAAATCATTCTTTTCTTTACGAGTAATTTAACATCTACGTAAAATATTACCAATCGTGAGCTGTGTGTATCCCACGGCATAAAGTCTGGGGTAAATATTGTGGCATCACGTTGCCTTTCTGCAACAATACAACGCAAAGGTTAGCCAGAGGTATTAACCCTTCATTTACCTAAATCGAATTTGAAACACGGTTTACCAAACACGGTCCAAAATGAACCCAATTCAAACATCGTGTTTTTCATTTCAAATAAAATATGTAAAACCATAATTACGATATATGACCCATTTAAAACACTTAGTACTATTTTTCGTTAATACATTTGACTTACCATTTTTAAATCATTCCATTTGTTCTGAAATTTAAGTTAGTCCCAATCGCCCTAATCATTTGAACATTAAACACATGAACACTTAATTATTCTGTCATCATGAAATTTGCATACAAATATATTGCACTTGCCACATTTGTCCGCGTACTTATTATCTCTGCGCGTGCACATGAATCGTCTCCCATATTTCTGTGTCTTTTTTTTTTTAGTCTTGCCACTCACCGTACCTTTTGCTGCTGTTATAGCACTAATGACCTTCTTGTAAAATCCCTTGCACCCGCTTTTTATCTTTGTCGACCTTTCCGTATTATTTATATAAATCGAACACTACGCAGATTAAATCAAACAACAATATAAATCAACGTTTATTGGCGTAGCGTCGATAACGTTTATTGACACCAGCGTCAACAAGTGGAAGGTCGTGGGTTCAGGTCCCACCGAAGGCAGAAATATTTATTTCCTTTCGAGCGTTTCGCCATCTGGTCACGCCATAACATCGACGCTGGTATCACTACACCAATAAACGGCGATTTATATTATAATTTGGTTTAATCTGCGTAGTGTTCGATTTATATAAATACATATGCTGCAACGGGCATTTCGATCAATTTAATACCAGTTTCTTTGCAATTTGGTTTAAATAGTAGTCCATGTACTACACCATTCTGCGAAATAACCGGCTTCAGTAAATAGTCTTTATATACGTTCGTAAAGAGATTGGATGTTGTCGTTCGTTGCTTAGTAGGTAGAGCCTCCGCTAGGTAAGTGGAAGGTCGTAGGTTCAGGTCCCACCGAAAGCAAAGGTAATATAGGAAAATATTTTCTAGCATTACTGTAAAATCTCTGAATTTGACTATTTGGATAATTTGAAGAGTAAACAAATGCATATCATTTGGATTTTAAATTTCTTTCACTTTTTTCAATGGGCTTAAAGAATTGTTTGTTCATGTGTGCTTTGGGGCATTTCACTAAATTAATAATAGAAAGGAAAAAGATTCTATAAAAATAAATATAAATATGAGTGATATCCTTATTTAAGGCGCAAAATATAGTTAATAACCAGAACATGAGACTTTAAGGTAACACATAGTTTTACTTTTACAGAAATGTTATCTTTAGTGCTGACATACATATAAGTTATTATATTTGATCTTAAATGTAATTGCAGGTTGTAATGTTTCGCCGTAAATCGGTGGTTGCATATATGTGAGATTATATTTTAAATATGCTGATCATATTATAATACATCATTCATAACATTGAATATTGTATTGCAGACGCGCCAATTTGTATAAGGCCTCGAAATGTGGTTTATGGTGTTTCCAATTATGAAAGCCTTAATGCTACCTGTGAAGTCGATGCCGATCCACAGGATATAAATTTTCGATGGGCGTTCAACAATACACTTGAATGCATCGAAGTTCAAGCCGTTGACGTAGTCAATGGGACCACGAGCATGATTATCTATACACCTGGTATAATGTTCGGTTATGGAGTATTGCTCTGCTGGGGTTCTAACGCCATTGGAAATCAGAAGGAGCCCTGCATTATGAAAATTGTTCCTGCAGGTATTATTTCTTACACTCTCCAATTTGATTTATTTGTTTGTCATCGTTATGATCCTGTTAGAATTACATTTTATTCAAGGTCCATAGGAATACTATGTTTTAATCTGAGGGACTGTCGTTATTTTGTTTTCAGCGATCATTGTAATATGACTTTATTATATGTTTCTTCTTTTGGTGAGATTTATGAGAAATGCTTATTCAAAAATTGGACTTTGTAATATTTAATTAAACTGGTAACTTTTAATTAAGAGTCATAGACAGGTATGATTCAAAAATTAGTTCCAGTAATTGCAAAAGCCATGATTGCGATAATTTACTTTTCCTCTTCAAGTTTATTTTATAAATACATTTTATTCTTTGTTGCGTGACATTTCCTCTAACTTTCTAATTGAAGCAGATTTAAAGAGAACATGTAATTAGATTTTAACTGGTAACGAGAATATAAACAAACATTGACTGTGTATTAAAAAATATAAAATTTAAGTCATATTGCAGTATCTTTTACATTTGTAATTTCTGTGAATTCAAAACAGTTGCTTCCTTCAATGTCATTTTATTTTTTTAATTAATTTTCCCCTGAATTTTACTCTTCACTTTAGTAAGCAAGTCACTTTAATTAAAGTAAATAGCTTATATAATTCAGGAGTAACTCTTTTTAGTTTCAGTTTTTTTGTTTAGTTTCTGGGATGTTTAAAATTGCACATATATAAAATCATTTCACTTTCTGTAAAGTTTCATCGATTTTTATAAACTATTTAGATATTAATATGAAACTACTGTGAAAATTGCATAATACATAATACAGATTACAAAATGCATTTTTATTTAGGGCATTTTGCCTTTTAAATTGTCTAAACTTTAGTGATGTCAGAGTATTAACTTAATTGGTAAGTCTGATTTCTTTTTTGATAAAAACAGCTTTAAAATATCAGTTATTGAAAATAATTTTTTACGCCAATTTTTCCTTTTCAGGTAAAATATTACATACAATATAGAATGCAATCTCAAATGTGCGAAACAATTTCCAGCTTCCTAATCAACATTATTATTTAAGCTAATAAAGCATACATGCTAGCTGCAATATCATTTAATTATGAAAGTAAATTTGTCTCAGACGTATTTCCAGTACACACGTATACATTTTTTATGCTCCCCACTTTAAAAAAGAGACTACCCTCAATGAGATTGAGATTGATTTTCTACTCTCTTCAATTGCAAAGCTATACATTGCAATCGAAATATTTTTGTATTAATTTAATATTTATATAATTCATCAACTGTTTCCAATATGTGATCGTGTAGCATGTGTTACACTGTTCAACAAACTATTATTATTTAATTCTCAATTAAATGCACTACATGAAAATATGAAGACGGAATTGGAAACTTAAAAGTTATTCTGGGTAAATGAATTCCTTGACGCCCAATACAAACCAATTACATAAAAAAAGCTCTTAAATCATGTCACGAAAGTAAATGTGTCTTACAAAAGTACTCACATTGAAAATATTATTTTCAGTGCTAGCCCCACGTCGTCGGCTTTTTCTAGCGTATGCTCCTCGAAGAACCTGAGCGTTCTTAAACGATTGCACATCTCCCACTATCCTCTGTCTAAAAATTTCTTACTCCGTTCTTCCGTAGGCTTCATCTACTGTTCGTTCACGAAAAGAAGTCCGATAGAACAGTTATAAATAACGCGAGGTGACGTCATAAACGGCCTATCCCATTGCAGCAGAGAAGGACTCCAGTTTCAGAACTTGGTTTTGGCGCCAACAAACGTTCACTAAACACAAGTTCCGAAAGTCGAGTCCTCCTTTGCTGTAATCAACTAAACCGGTTGTGACGTCATCTTCCGTTATTTCTAACTGTTCCACCGGACTTCTTTTTGTAAACGAACAGTAGTTACTCTCGGCAACAAGTAACTAGGGAAATTAATATTAAACTATATATCGGGATTAATGGGAATTCGAAACGAATTGATAATGGGGAATTGGAATGAAAAAAAAACATTAAACAATTTATAAAGTTAATTGTTACTTAGTTGAATTTTTATGGAGCAGGAACAGAAAATACCTTGTTGCGCCCATCATCCACTTCATAAGAAAATGTTGTGTTTTATAACTTTTTGCGTATTGTGGTTATATATTTATGATAATAGCTCACAGGAGGAGATTAAGAAGAACAGAAAATTTTAATTTACTTGATGGTAGTTGGTTTGCCACATTCCAGGTACTATGTTTTCCATCGTTAAACATAATAAATATTCATTTGTGTAAATTAACTAAATCACCAATTTAAATTGCAATTAGTCTCGAGAACAACCTTCGAATAGTTTGCTTTGTTGTATATATTATGTCACTGTTAGTTTTTTGTAGTATTTTCTACCTGTACCGTCTAAATCTAGGTTGTTTCGTAAGTCAATAAATGACATATTGGATCATGATACCTCAAAT
Organism: Dysdera silvatica; assembly: GCA_006491805.2. NCBI lineage: Eukaryota > Metazoa > Arthropoda > Arachnida > Araneae > Dysderidae > Dysdera > Dysdera silvatica. The sequence goes on from QLNU02015003.1 coordinate 173,060,814, forward strand.
CTAACACACTTTATCTAGCCTGGCTTTCAACTACCACTCTCTGTGTGCATATTTTATTAATATAAACTTATTCTTTTTACTTGATAGCAAGAAAATTACCGCTGTTCGCTGTTGTTGTTTTTTTATATATATAACACGAGAGAGCACCAAATTCATCGTCGAATGTTGCACTGTCTGCTTCTTTCCCCTCAAACTTTTCTGATTATTTTCTTCCAGCAGTAGGGCCCGATTAAGCGAAATTGGGGCCCTCCCCCCCATACACTCCCAAAAAAAATTAGTCAATAAGTAAGTAACAAATTCAAATTCTTGTTTTATATATATATATATTTTTTCTGCATAATTAAGAGTTTAAAACCATTTTCAATGATACGCAAGTTAAAATTAAGAAAAAAAGAATACTCATTAACTATTAAGTTATAATTAAAAACCTATGTTTCAAACTGACACTTTAAACTTTCCATTCAATTGTCAAAAAATACAAAATTTGGAGGCCCAATGATATGGGGCCCCAGAGCTGTGACCCCGAAAGCCTGTGCGTTAATCAGGCTCTGCCTAACAGTGAAGAAGGCGAATTACCCATATTATAAAGAGGTAAATTGAATATAATATATATATAATTCTCAGGCCCAAACGTCAGAAATAATTGCCTCTCTGAACATGCCGGAAATTATAAACGCGCGCGTAACAAAAGTATCTTCTTTGCACGCATATTTATATCTTAAGCACAGAACCTAAATCGCTGGCTCGTGGCGTAGTAGTAACATGTTAGTTTATTATGTAAAATTTAATCAAAATAATAGCGAATATATATTTTTGTTTTGTTTTGCTCATTAGTTCGGAGTTTGCTTGCTGAAGCAATAGAGGTTCGAATTTCCCGGAAAACTGTGGATTCTAACCCAACCTTATCAGAATTGTTCTTGAGCCCTAAAATGCAAGCAAATAAATATGAATCGCTTGATATTTTATTTATATGACTATTTTTAATCAACTGAACATTACCTGCTTCCAAATATGATCATTTTAAAAGAATGGCAAGAAAGAATATTCAAGGATAATCAGTGATTAGATAAATATGTTTTGAAAGGTTGGAAAACACACATACAAATAAGAAATTAATGGTTTTCCAGACTGATACGCCATTGCTTGAAAGAAGAGGGACATGAAAAATAAACAGATAAAATCAGAATACATTCTGGAGACTGAAGCTTGCTTTATTATCAAATTAATGATTTCTGCTCATTGCTTGACCTGAAGTCATATATAATTTGAAACTTCTCATTTGTAGATACAAAGGGACCTCGATAATTCGAAACTCGATAATTCAAAATTCTCTGTAAATCTAAATGGTAATCTCGATCTCCTTGAAATGCCCCTAGAAATCCTTTCGTACCTCGATAACAATAAGAAAAACTCTTTCTCTTGAATTTTAAGTTATTGGAGTTCTACTTTACTAAGACATTCGGAAATATGCCGGATATATTAGGATTAAAAAGTAGCTAGAACGTAACTACCTTAGTAGCAATCCAAACCCACATCAAATAAAGTCTCTTAAGTTATTTGGTTTTTCATTGAAATAACTCAACTAGGTATTCCTTTGCATTTATCGTTAGAAAAAACTCGGATAGAAAATAGGAGACCTCAGTTTTTTGGATAAAATTTTCTTCACTAAGAGTATTATAGCCTTTCACAGATCGCCTCTTGGTGGCATTTATCTCCAGAGAGATATAGAAGAGTCTTATTCTATAAGTCATGACGTAATAACGAAATACCACGACATTATATCATTCTACTTCTTCTTTAATACATTTTTTTCAAAACCTCCTGGTAGTCTGTGGTCTTCTTATCAGTCAGGCGCTTCGGATGATGTATCGTTCATATCATTGTCGCAATGGCATGTCTGACACGATAACGATGCTATCCATCGCTTCAAGGTGTTGTGCAATTGATTTGAAGAGCATGAACCTAACTTCATACCTTCCAGCCACCTTTCTCCTTCTTGCACATCAATTGAGTAAAAAATATATTTAGTTAAGGTGAGAAAATGCCACTTGTTGCATTACGAATTATTCTAATCGATTTAAATTTCCCATGACATGTGAAAATGTGTTATATAATTATTTTCAGATTAAGTATGTTGCATGTAGGCAACCGAGATGTTTTTTAATGCTGGTAAAAGTTAACATAAAAAATAATAATAAAATATTATACTAATAGAAAGTTTTTAAAAAAATTCAGCCTAAAGGGCCCGCTTAATTTTGTTTCTTCCTATGCATTAATAAGGCAGAATAATAAATTTATATCTTCTGCTTTAGGGATATGTCATTTATTTTTTAATTGTCCTTAAAAGCATATATATATATATATATATATATATATATATATATGTGTGTGTGTGTGTGTGCATAAATCAACAGTTATCCTAAGCGGCTTACGGGTTCTTTGCTTCTAATCCTCAGTCCTATGTTCGAAGCTCTAGATGGAATGGATTCAGTTCTTCCGAAAATGATAGATTGTGACATAACTAGATCTTAACTGTCCATGCGCCATAAAACACAAATAATAATATACATATACATTGAAGGCCGCAAATACTATTAAGGAAGGGGGTGCTTGCTGGAAGTAAATTAAAAAAAAAACGTTATTGTTGCTGAAGAACATGTTTCAAACACGTTTTAGAATAGCGCCTCGAAGTAAACCTAACTACAGTATGATTGATAAACGAAATTCTAATCGGGATGTTTGTGCAAAGGTAAGAGTTCTGGAAGACAATTAGTTTTTGAAGAACATGTGGAGCGTGTGCAGGCTGTGAATTAACACCATCTCATTTGTTCTTGTGGGGTCATCCTAGACAACGGTTTTCACTTCCTCTTCCTGTTAATTAACATAACCTAACATAACTAACGTAACATAAAAAGGTTAAACACTGGTAAAATAGCAATGAAAAAGATCACTCAAGCTTTCGGACGCATCAGCAGCAGTCCTTCATCAGGAGTAATGACGATGTTATGTTTCTGTCTCTTTTTTATACTTGAAATTTCTGGAAAACCCTTCATCAGAGTAGTCCCGCAGAATGGGAAAACCCAATGAGAACCAATGGGAGGCCTCCAATAGAATCATGGAAGAACCCCAATAGGGACCAATGAGAAACCCACACTGCGGGTTACCTAATTTGGGGATGTCTCATACATTTCAGAGTAAGAGTTGTTTATAAGTTTCTGGAAGTGGTTGTGATGTATTAATGGCTTTCCCGTGTAGTTTGTAAGTTTCCCAAGATTCTAAGAAGAGTCTACTATTCTTGTTTGTGATGTGACGGTGTAGTATTTTTGTTGAGTCCCAGTCGGGTTCGTGTCCGTGTTGTAAAGCGTGTTCTGCCAGACGTGAGGCTATGTCTCCTTTCGCGAGTGCTTGTTTGTGTTCTTTTTTTCTTGTTTTGATCATTCTTTTTGTTTGTCCTATGTAATGTTTGTTGCAGTCTTTGCATGGTATTTGGTATATGGCGCCTGTGAGATCTTCTGGTGGAACTGGGTCTTTAACTTTTGTAAGTTGTTTGCGAAGTGTTGTGACAGGGGAATAGAATGTTTTGATATTTGCCTCTTTAAGGATGCGAGAGATTGTTTCGGAAATGCCGTGAATATATGGAATAGATATGCGGGTGTGAGATGTATTGTTTAAAGATGTACTATTGGGTCTACAGTTTCTGAGAATGAATCGTTTAGGGTATCCATTATTTTTAAGTGCCGTGTGTATGTGTTTTGTTTCTGTGTTTGAAAGTGTTTCATTACTGCAGTGAGAATTCGCTCTAAGACTTAATGTTTTAACAACGGAAGCTTTGTGGCATGTTGGATGATGCGATTTAAAATCGAGATATCTGTCTGTATGTGTGGGTTTACGGTAAACTGAGGTGAAGATTGAGTTATCGTGAGATCTGTGTACAAGAACGTCTAGGAAAGGGAGTTTATTGTTCTGTTCTGTTTCGTATGTGAATTTTATATGTGAGTTTAAGTTATTAAGGTAATGGAAGAAGCTTTGGAGTGTATTAGTTTTAAGTACAACAAACGTGTCGTCGACGTATCTTTTCCAGAATTTAATGTTAAAATTCAGTGAAGATAAAGCAGTTTCCTCAAATGACTCCATAACCAAGTTAGCTACAACACTTGAGACCGGAGATCCCATGGCAGTGCCAAAAACTTGTCTATAGATAGAACCATTTGAGGAGAACACAGCAGAGTCCAGACAAAATTTCAACAATGTGCAGATGTCGTGAGGTGTTAGTGAAGTGCGTTCATGTAGTGTTGTGTCATTTTGGAGGCGTGTAAGTGCGGTGTCGATTGCAAGTGATGTGGGAATGCAAGTGAAGAGAGAAATTACATCGAATGAGACCATAAGGTCGTCGTCGTCAAGTTGTAGGTTATTTAAAGAGGTGCAGAAGGATTGGCTAGTAGAAACAGTGTAGTCGTTATTACCGATTATAGGAGAGAGTAGACGTGCAATATATTTTGATAGGTTATATGTAGGAGAGCTGCACAAGCTAACTATTGGTCTGAGAGGAATATTTTGTTTATGAATTTTAGGTAATCCGTAGAAGGATGGTAAGTTCAGTTGTACATTTTACGGCATAGGGACAACAAGGATCAAGATGCGTCAGGCATTAAGATATAGAAAAATACAAAGAAAATTTATTCAAATAATGCAAAATTTTTGATGATGTATCCGGTGCAAAGCTTAAGTTATTAGATTGGTGTACTTGGAATAAAAACGAACAAACATATTTTATGATACAAGGGTAGTGAAGTTCATGTGATGCCAAGAGCTACAGTTTGTCTAGGAACCTGATCCTATGTTGCTATGGGAAGACAACCCTGAACTAGAGTGGGCAGAAAAAAAATGGTACATATTCTCAGGGGGTGGACACAGACTTTCATGTTTGGGGGTTGGGGGAGTCAAGGACAGAATTTGCCATGGTCTTGGAATAACACCCTTCATTTATCATGCAAGTTGGAATTTTTTACAGTGAAAAAATATATTTTGGGAGTCATGGCCCCTGTGTCGGTACTTGCATATTCTACACTATCACTTGTATCAAACTTAGCATATTAGAACAATAGAAGAATATCTTAGTGCCAAGCTACCACAGGACAGTAAAATTAAGCCTGATGCTTAGGTAAGAAACAGAAGAAGGCAATAACTTATTACAAGGCTCTCCTTCTGATGAGTAATATTTAAATTCAGTCCTCTTGACTACTGATGGTTGATTCCACATTTGAAAAGGTAGAGATTAAGTGATTTGAAAAAATAAGGTTAAGAATTAATTATTTTGATTTTCCACATTTCTCGACAATTTCTCTTAGGATTATAGAAAACAGACACAATAAAACGTGGCTGATAAACTAATTGAAAATGAGTCATAGCTTTAAGCAAAGGGAACTTTCTTAAGTAATTTTAAAGAGGTTTGGAGGAATTAATTGCTACGATCAAGTCAAACTTTCACTTTCTTA
>QLNU02015003.1:173088526-173103105 GCA_006491805.2 Dysdera silvatica
CTATTTCCCTGCATGTACTGGGTTATTCGCCCTATGCTGCTGCGGAGCTCTTCTATTCTTTTTTGCAGTCTCACTTGCCATGGTGGTTGGGCTTTGTTTCCTCTGTTACTTCGGCCTTCGTTCCTTACTTCGTACCCATTGGCGCGTGATGCCGCTACTGCTGCACAGTATATGGCGGTGTGTATTTCCTGTAGGGAGTTGTGGTTCTGTAGGTGTAGTGGTAGAGTATGTTCATTGAGGATCTTGGTTGCTTTGCAGAGTTTCCAAGATGCCGGTTGGCGTGGTATTCTTGGCCTTGTTGCGGCATCCGAGCCTTCATATTCCGCCAGGGCACATTGGAAACCTTCTTCCATTTTCTCCACGTCCCTCCTCTCTTCTTCTTCTATGCTTGGTTGGAGCGGTTCTCTTGCGCTACTAGCTGGTGCTTCAGGGTTGGCCACACTGGTTGAAGTGTTTGCCAGGTCATTGGCGACTTCATCTCTTAACCTTTGTAGTATGGGCTCTGCTAAGAGATTTCTGGTTATTATGTTCCTGCGTTGGGTTGTTATCCTTTCTATACTGATGTCCAGGTGTGGGTACTGTTGTGCGAATTTGGCGTGAAGTGTGGGTCTGTAATTTGTCATGTCTGTTTCCAGCTTTGTAATCGTATAGTAGGTGCGCATGATGTAGGTGTTCATATCTATTGTCCATGACATGCGCTGGCGTGGTCTTTCAGCCCTAGTGGTTGCACCTATACTAGGCTGCAAAGCACTTTGGGCTGTGTTGGTTCTAGTAGCCGTACAGTTGGAGGCGCCGCTACAACCGCCGACACCTCCAAGGAGAGACTGTTGCATATTTTTCGAACTGGCCCCTCTGCTTAAAACTCGAACGCGGTTCTGATTTAAGAGCGAGACAACCGATGCTCCATTCATATTTTCATTATGGTTCATATCATCAGAGTCTGAGATAGCCTTTTTCACGTCGCTGGGTTACCGATAGTTATCCCAACGGCGTTCCGGATGCTGGCATGTCGTCAGCAGGCTACAAATCCGGTTTTAATGGCCCAATGGTATTTTTATTCATTATTAATACTTTCACCGATCAAGACATCGCGCCATGAGCGTAGTAACGCTGGCTTTTTTTTTTTTACTTTTTTTCCCCCCCATACTGGGGCTTGAACCCATGTCTCTTGCAAACATCTCCTGACCTCCTGGCTAGTAGGTGTGCGCTTATAACACTGGGCCACTTCGCCACTTATATATATATATATATATATATATGGCCTGCAAAAGGGTTGCTGGTATCTAACTGGAAGGAGACCCACACGCTGAACGTATGTGACGATGTGTGGAACCGGCCAGGCCAGTAACCTAGTGTCCTACCCCGCCTTCAAGTGGTGCAGGCTGAGCTTTCTATTTATGTGGCAAATTAATATTTGCTACACGGATAGAAAGGCGGAAGGGGAGGGCTAATTCACCAACCCGTCTAGCCAGCGTGGTGAAATTATGGCTAATTCCTCCATTATGTTGACACACCAGAAACCATGGCCCCTAGTCTCCAGGTGCTGGAGTGCTCCTGATCAAGGCAGCGGTCAGTGTGGCATGAAAGCAGGGGGTGCTAAGAATCACTGGAATGGCCCAGGCTGCCGTTTGTTATTGACCTTGGCTACGTTTAATGGACGATCCCTTGCTTCTGAAGCAAAACTTCAGGAATTGGAAGAGGAACTAGACAAGATCAAATGGGACATTGTAGGACTCAGTGAAATTAGAAGAAAAGGTGAAGAGTTGGTGGAACTGAAAAGCGGACATTTGTTTTACTATAGAGGAACGGAAACTGGAAGAACAAGTGGTGTTGGCTTCTTAATCAACAAAAGAATTAAAGACTGTCTTCTGGAAGTTGAAAGTACATCAGATCGAGCAGCGAGGCTTGTTGTTCAACTAACCCAGCGATACCAACTTCAAATAGTACAGGTATATGCACCAACATCAAGCCATACCGACGAAGAGGTTGAAGAATTTTATGAAGAAATCAAAGAGTTACACACCAAAGGGAAACAACATATCAAGCTCATCATGGGGGATTTCAATGCAAGAATTGGACAACAGGAACAAGGAGAGACATCGGTTGGTAAATACGGATATGGGGAAAGGAATGAACGTGGCGATCAACTCATCGAATTTGCAGAAGCTGAAAACCTTAGCATCATGAATTCATTTTTTAAGAAGAAACCGCAAAGAAAATGGACATGGAAACACCCAAATGGGGGAACTAGTGAAATTGACTATATCCTGGCAAACAAGAAATCAATTATTGAAGATTGCAGTGTACTGAACAGATTTAATACTGGAAGTGATCATCGAATGGTGAGATGTAAAGTGCACTTAAATACTAAATTAGAACGACAGAAGCTCATTAGGAAACAAGTAAGTAAGAGGGTGGATCTAATGAAACTGAAAGTAAATACCGAGGCATTCAAGTTGGAATTAAAAAATCGCTTTTCTGCACTGGAAGGACTTATTGATGAAAGTGATATCTCAGAAGCAAATGAAAACATTGTTAAGACAATAGTTGAAACTGCTGGGGAAATTGGTGGTGTAACCTGTAAAAAGCACAATAGCAAATTATCTGAGAAGACGAAACAGCTCATGAAAAGGCGAAGAGATATGAAGGTGGACAATCGAAATACCAGTTCCAGGATTGAGTACATAGAACTTTGTAAAACTCTGCGCAAAAGCATGAAAGAAGACATAAGAAAATTCAACTGTGAGCTAGTAAGGAAAGCCATTGAAAATAACAAGAGCCTTAGGGTTGTTAAAGGAAGTTTATCTGTTGGGAAGAAACACATCATTGCATTAAAAGGAGAGGATGGCACCGTAACAAGAAATAGGGAAGAAATACTTAGAAGAGTTGAAGAATTCTACAAAAATCTATACGAAAGTAACAGTGGATTAAACGAAGACATTGAAATAGTCGAAGGAACAGCTCCTAAAATCTTAAAAGAAGAAGTTTCATTTGCAATAAAAAATATGAAGAAAGGAAGAGCCCCTGGTGATGATGGTATTACATTAGATATCCTAAAAGAAGCTGGAGAATATGTAGAAGACATACTTGCAAAATTCTTTACCAAATGTCTTAACAGCGGTAACATACCAAACCAATGGGATTCTGCAACAGTAATTCTTTTGCATAAAAAAGGTGATAAAGAGGATTTGAAAAATTACCGACCAATTAGCTTGTTACCTGCTATTTATAAAATCTTCACAAAAGTGCTAACACATCGCCTGCAGAAAAAATTAGATGCAGCTCAACCAAGAGAACAAGCTGGATTTCGAAGTGGATTCAGTACAGTGGACCATATTCAAGTATTAAGAGAATTAATTGAAAGAACACATGAATATGAACTTCCATTGTGTGTTGCATTTATTGACTATGAGAAGGCCTTTGACTCTATTAAAACATCAGCAGTCATCAACTCTTTAAGATCAACAGACATTGAGGATGTGTACATTGACATGGTGAAACGTGTGTATAAAAATGCAAGTGCAAAATTTCGGTTACATAAAGATACCAAAACTATCAAACTTGGCAAAGGGGTGAGGCAGGGAGATACCATTTCTCCAAAACTTTTTACTTCTGCTTTACAGATGATTTTTCAGCTGATAAATTGGAATAACAAGGGAATAAAAATAAATGGTGAATATTTAAATCATCTGCGGTTTGCTGATGACATTGTTATTTTTTCAACGGACCCATTAGAACTCCAAGACATGGTACAAGAGCTCTCAACTAGAAGTGAAGAAGTTGGACTCAAGATGAACCTACAAAAAACTAAGATCATGTTCAATAATTTTGTAGAGGAAACAAAAATACAAGTTGACAACACTGAGCTAGAAATTGCTGATTCATATATTTACCTTGGCCAGCTGATTTCAATGGATGGCAACATTATGAAAGAACTCAACAGACGTATTAAACTTGGCTGGAGTGCATTTGGAAGAAACAGTTTTATCCTGAAGGGGAAATTGCCTTTATGTCTAAAAAGAAAAGTCTTCAACCAGTGTGTATTGCCAGTCCTCTCTTATGGATCAGAGACATGGAGTCTAACAGTTGGAGCAATACGAAAGTTACAGACAACGCAAAGGAGCATGGAGAGGTGCATGCTTGGAATAACTAGGAGAGATCGAAAAAGAAACACTTGGGTGAGAGAGCAAACTAGAGTAGAGGACATCATTGTTAAAGTAAAAGGGCTGAAATGGCGATGGGCTGGGCATATTGCAAGAAGAACTGATCAACGATGGACAACAGAAATTCTGAACTGGATTCCAAGAGACCACCGAAGACCTAGAAAACGTCCTCAAACTAGATGGGTGGATGAAATAAGAAAAGAGGTTGGGGTGACGTGGAAACGAATGGCCCAGGATAGACTTGTGTGGAAAGCATTTGGAGAGACCTTCATCCAGCAGTGGATAGATAATGGTTGAATATGATGATGATATATATAGGAATGTGTAAATTGATGTTTTTAGAAATCGATATTTAAAGTTCCCGTTTGGGAAAATTAAGTTGCTATTCAAATTTGAGCAATATAAAATTCGAAAAAAATTGTGCTTTTACTATTTGGCTATATAATAAAATGTCAAGCAACAACTTGAAAAGTGTGGTTAAGTAAAAGCAGCCAAACACGTGCCTTTGGCATAAAGGCGATGGTAGTGCTCGGCTAATACGTTTTTCTCGAAAAGTTCTCCGTGACGCAAAAACAAAATTGAGAACTGTTGTTTCAGATTACATTAAATTAAAAACGAAATGCTTATCTGTTAAAAATGTACAACAATACACTAAAATGAAGGTTTCGATTGTCAGAGTACGGATAGCCATAACTTGACTAGCTACTGACATCTCTTTACATTACGTTTTCCTGCACGGAACTGTACTTTACAAAGCATATAAGCTAGCTGAGAAAACGCACACTCTCTCTCACCCATCTGTAAACAGCTAGCTTTCACCAGCAAGTGGCTAGACGCTGTGTATTTCTCAGTTTAAGTTATTTTGTTTTGTGTTATAAAGTTAAATGTATCAAAAAGTGCTTAAATTGTTTTCATAATAATGAATTTATCTAAACGAAACCTGCACTATACTATTCATTACAAGCATATTCGAGTTAATAAACATAACACCCGCAGTAAAGTAATAAATTAACTCTTTTTCAATAAATACGAACTAATTACAATTTGCTCAGATTTTTATTGCTTATTCTTGTAGATCCGTATAAATCCAATTTTTTTTTTATTTCTGATGGGAGCAAATCTTGTATTGTAACTTCTTTACTTTTTTCCAATTATTTTTATTTGTTTTTCAGTCTCTGGTCAAACAGCGAATTTGGTTCCGTTTATCGTTTCCTTAGTTGGCGGAATTATCTTGCTTATATGCGTCACTATTATCATCGCATTCATTATACTAAAACGAAAAGAAAGGAGACATCCAGAGAAAAGTAAGTTCTTGAATATGGATATTAATTATTAGATATTAGCGAGAGAGCTTTAATCGCCTTTGTCGTAATTGTGCCCCATTTCCATAATCCCAGAAATCGTTTCTATTTATTGCCTAAACTTGGATTTCTGTTCACTATGGCCAACTATTTATAAGACCCAAGTGTATTGTTAACATATTCGCTTGGCGGGCCATTGTCACTAGAAGGGTTGGCGTTTCAAAATAGTACGTATGTGTTTAAAAGTACCCGTTGCAGCATATGTATTTAAATAAATCGAACACTACGCAGATTAAATTAAACAACAATGTCAATCAATCAACGTTTATTGGCGTAGTGATACCAACGCCGATGGTATGGCGTGATTAGATGGTGAAACGTTCGAAAGAAAATAAATATTTCTGCCTTCGGTGGGAAAAAAAATGGGAAATAGTAAACTAGTAAACAGAGTGCTGCTTTTAAATGCGTCCAGAACCTTTCAAAACTAAAAACCGAATTACCCAAATATCACTGTACGACTAAAAACGATTTCGCTAATTACTAAAAATTTAAAAAGTAATTAAAGGACAACAAATTAACACAGATGAAGTAGTATATTTAGATGCCTACAATTGTTTCAGTAGCCGAGGGCTATTGAAACGTCTATAAACGTTTAAATATATTAATTTCAATTGCGTAAAGTTGTTGTCTTCTGAATGGAGGACTTCCTTCCAATGTGGAGCTCGAGCCCCCGGGCCGGACTTACGTATAGGCCAGGTTGGCCCCACGACATTGGGGCCCTGTAGAGAGTTGATGTCTTAAAGCTTATAAAAGTTATTTTAATCCTGCTTCTATAGAAATGTTCAAGAAAGTTTCATTACTGATAAACCGGAATACTGGATAGGGAACTTCAAAGGAAACTTATAATCTATTGACTGGATACCGCGAGTCCCACTATATCTGTAGGGGCCTATTTTATCCTTGTGGCCTAGGGCCTATAAAAACGTTAATCCGGCACCCTTTAGCTCTCCTAAGTAAGTCCCCCTCTCCCACGCCAGACGCTATCAGAAATGATGTAAAATGCATTAAGTGGCTGCCACTTGAAAGCATAAAAATCTGCAAGGTCTATAATTTTCTTAACACTTTACCTACCGCTTGTAATTGTATATATCTAGAGCCTATTAATAGGCTTCCGATAGGTGAAGTGTGAAGTATATTGTCTGGAAGAGTCCACTCTGGTTTTGGGAACTGTAGAGTGAAAACAGTATTCAGGGTGAAGTCTGAAAGTCCATTAAATTAAACTGGGTTAAAATGCGGAAAACATTCGATTTTTAAAATTTAAAGAAAAATTGTCGGTACGATGAGTATACACATATGGATAATATTTATCTCGTATAATCTACCTCTTTTAGTGTTATTCGCCGGATGCTTGAGACCCACTTGTTGATAATATTTATGCTTAAAGATTGTGTAAACTAAAAAAATAATTGCATTTAAAAATCGTTGATATTTGGATTTTGTGGAATATTTGTTTCAAGCATAAAAATATATTGGAACTCAAAAAAATTCATTTGATTTTATGGACAATGTTGCTTATAGCGAATTATTTTTAATTCGATGACATGTAGCTATATACGATCACAGATTCAGTATATGCATTTTTTTAGGTTCCATCGGTTCCGAAGAAGTTAGCAGCAAGTAAGATTTTAACTAATAACTTGAATTTTTACATATATTTTTTTTAGTATTTAGTTTTATTGAGTGTTTATTTATATATATATATACACTTACATACATATATGTACATTATGTTTTGGTTGAAATTTTTTTCAATATCACAAAATTACTACAGTCTTTGATTTTACCATGTTTGGCGCAGTATAGCCCAGATGCTCTTGCGCCATAAAAAAGCCAAACAATCAATCAATCAATATCACAAAAACTAACACCACCTATTTATTTATTACATTCCAATTATGGATCTCTTGTTTATTATTAAATTTATGTTTGCTCTTACCTAAAATGATATATGATTTTTATCCGTCTGTGAATTTGGTTTCAGATACGATATTCCTCTGAAAAGGGACTTTTTGGCGATTTCAGACTCTACAGTTGAAAGTCCAGATGTCATTCCCAACAATCCTGATTCTCAAAGTAAGCATGCTTTCAACAATTTAAACAACTACGCTATTTTAATAAATTTCTATGTTAACATCTAAATGATGTGGGTTAATTATAAGTGGTTATTACGAAAATTTTGAAAATTTTCTTTTATATTTATTTATGTTGCTTAAGCCAGACAATTCTTTATCAGTCTTGCAGCCAAGAGATTTAGAACTAAAGATAAGAAGTTGAAAAAGCTATTATCGGAAAACAGTTTGTTGTCTGGTAAGCAAACTCAATAAATCAGAACTTTTGAAAGAATTACTCGAAGCCCCTTCTACAATTCCGTCAATATCTTCTACCTCATATATTTAAGAGCATTCATTATTGGTATTTTGTATTCAGGATATCACATTTTAAGTTCAGGACGGTCTAAATAAGTACGTAATAATTTAAGTAATAGTGGTACTTAAAAGTATGGAAGGAAAGTAAAAAAATTCTTTTTTCCCTAATTATGCAAATATTTAAATGAATTGAATGGTACTATTTAAAATGATTGCGTACATAAAAGCAGGCCTCCTAGAAGAATCTGTAGTCTTGTGTGCATGTGAAAGTAGCTTTCTGTGCATAAATTAAATTTTGACACAATTTTGGTAATTTGTTTCGCGAAAATATATTCGGTATTTGTTGTTTAATTTGCAGTGTGTGTGAAAAATTGCAAAAAATAAATTATCAATACTTAGTCGATTTAAGTACCTTATACACTTATATCATATTATCATTCTCTGTTGCATTTATTGTGATCCTTAATAAGACCAAATTTAACAGCATGCCAAAAAAGAAACTATTCTCAGCCAAACGAAGAAATTAGCGCAGAATTTTGGATACAATTCGTATAAAGAATGGTTGAATATGATTTACCATTATCTATCCATTGCTACATGAAAGTTTCTTCAAGTGCTTTCCAAATAAGTCAATCCTGAACAATTCGTTTTTATATCATTTCAGCTTGTTCTCTCATTTCTTTTACCTATCTTATCTAAGAATATTTTTAAAATCCTTTGTAGTCCAGTTGAAAATTTCAAGAAGACTTACATCCTAGAAAACGCGGTTAATATCAGCTGCTTGTCATGATATCTGTTCTAACAGTACAACTGGCAATTTTTCGTATTTTACTAATAACTTGATTGCCAATAACTGTATAATAGAAATATAAGGACCACTATTAAAGGGAGGATCTAGAGGGACTGCGCCTCCCAAAGAATGAAAGATATAATAAAAATATATAAATATAAATAATGTTAATTAGCCACGAAATCGATTATATATATATATACATAAAATCAAATGAATGAATTAAACATATTTTATAATTAAATAATTCATTTAAAACAAATATTCAAAAGAAAATATTTTCTCATACGAAATCCCTTATCTTTCTCATCTGGACGGAGCCAAAGTGATTAACTTGTATGGTCTTTCTCTATCTTGGGACAAGAATATATGTTATCATACTTCAGCGTTTTTTTAATCAATCAGAGATTACCAGCGACCTCAGAGCCTCTCTAAAACATATAGTTTCTCGCGCACATTTCGCCAATTCTCTGACTAGATTTCGATAAAAACACACGCGAATCTTGCCTTCTGCCTGGTGTTGCGCATTACGACAAAATATTCATTATTTCGTGAACTTCATGATATTTTGTCTACTAGAATAAATAATGTTGCGAAACCATCGTTACTTTCGGAGTCTATATTGTGACTTATTCAACATAATATCATCTTTCAAAGTGTCGGTCAACGAAGCCTATGTTCACAGATAATTTATAATACGTTACCTTAACCGGTTTCTTTATACACTTAATATTAGTCTCTAAGAATATGCCTACATTTTTTGTTTCTATGGAAAATCCCCACCCCGTCACACTCTGAAGTGTTTTTTGAACCTGCTCACTTGTCACTAATAGGCGTAGGAAGAAAACATAATTTCTAGTAATATCGTAACGAATTTTGCTTTTAGTTCATTAGTTTTTTTTTTAATTAATTTGGTGATTTTAAATTTTTAAATATAGGGACGAGAAAACACACACACATATATATATATATATCAGTATAACAGAGACAATCAGTATAACAGAGACATTCTCCAAGGACATAGGAATGGAATTCGGCCTCGATAAGTGCAAAATACAGAAGAATAGCAAAGAAGATTTACCAGGCATCGAACTCGAAGACGGGAGACTACTGAAGACCTTGGACGAGGGCGAAACCTACAAATACCTAGGGATAATGCAAAAACGGCAACAGGAGCACAAGAAAGTCAAAGTCCAGCGGAAAATGAGAACCATCCAGAGAAGAGCCGGACAACTACACCCTGCAACGGCAATTGAACGGCAAACACTACCCCGGGAAGAAGGAGGACGCGGACAAGCGGACCTCAAAGACTTACATGACAAGCAGATCCAGAGCATGAGGCAATACTTCCAGTTGAAGAGTCCCCGATCGCCACTCATCCAAGCCATAATACAAGCAGATGCAAATTACACGCCACTAAACCTGTGTAGTACCGAAGAGCGTGTCCTGGAAACAGCCAATGAACAGAAACTAAGAACTTGGGCCGGAAAACCATTACATGGCAGGCACTACAATGACCTGCAACAACCACACGTTGACAAAAAGGCATCAAATTCTTGGCTGGCCAAAGGCACTCTCCAGCCAGAGACAGAAGGATTCATGCTAGCCATCCAAGACCAAGTGATCGCAACAAGGAACAATCAGAAATTCATCCAGAGAAAAGACATAGAAAGCGACAAATGCAGACACTGTCATGCGGCATCGGAGACAATCCAACACGTGATGGCAGGATGCAAGATCCTTGCGCAGTCAGACTACAAACATAGGCACGATCAAGTAGCGAAAATAGTCCACCAGAAATTGGCAGCGAATGCTGGCTTTCTGACAGAAAAATGCCCGTACTACAAATATGAGCCAGAGACCGTGCATGAGAACGAAACACACAAGCTTTACTGGGATAGAGCAATCATAACAGACAAGACAGTCCCACATAACCGTCCTGACATAACCCTCGTCGATAAATCGAGTAAGACCACGTACCTAATCGACATAGCAGTACCCAACACCAATAACATACAGACAACCTACACAACGAAAATCACCAAGTACCAAGATCTCAGACATGAAGTACGAGATATATGGGGTATGGAAAAGATCTTCATCATCCCGTTAGTCATCTCAGCAACAGGGATAGTACCAAAAACGCTTGCGACGAATTTGGAGATACTCAACATTGACCCAAACACCTACATTGAAATACAAAAAGCCACAATCCTAAACACGTGTCACATTGTCAGGAAGTTTCTAGACATGGCACATTAAGAAGTGATGTAAAAAGAGGCTTGGGAACATGGCGCTCTGCCCGTCCCAAAGCCTGTTTCCGCCAAGAATGGGCGAGGAAAATTTTTTATATATATATATATATATACAGCATCGTTATTGTTATCTCATTATTCATAAAAGCTTTTAGTTTTAAAGTTTATTTTTTCCCGTAAAGAAAGTTTTCCCTTTCGTAAACGACTTCTTTTATTGTGTGACGAAGAAAACGCAAAATCGGCATAAGTGTAGTTTATTTCTTTTTTTTCGATAAAAGGTTTCGAGCTTTTTCATTCCTTCTTTCTGTTGCTAAGATTCTTCGAAAAACCGATCATAAATTTTCATTTTATCGCCAAGAATTATACGGTCGTATTGATAAACGAAAACTTCCTCCAACCGATAGCCGAAGCAACGTGTAGAAGTCGATGCTATAAAATCGTGCTTCAACTGTAAAGTGCCACAGAAATGAAACAATGGTAAAAACGGATTGAAGCATAAAGACACGCCAAATAGTATATTTTCAAAAGAATTATGAACTTGTTCCCAATGAAATTCGTTTCAATTTTTATAAGACTATATCAAAGTAAATTTAAACATGAATTACACACAGTAATGTATAAACCATGACATATGCAGCACTGTCTTGATATACATATATACAAACTCATATTGAGAATAATTTTTTACAGAATTATACCCTAAAATGATTTTTTACCATGGTTAAGGAGTTTGTAGCTATATATTCTAGGTAATACAAATATGCACTCTTTTACAGAAAACAGAAGCATTATGAAGAAATTATCTCTTTTTATTGTAAGTTATGGCGTGTAATTGTCCGGCCGTTGTTGGGACCGCTGACTCTGACACCTTCACACAGATCCGATGGTCATCTGCTCCAAGACTGAAGCGGGATTCATCGCTGAACACTATGCGATGCCAATCTGCTGGCAGCCATGATGATCGGCTACGACACTATTGCACAGCAGCGTCCGTACGGTGCTGATTGCGGCCTGAAAGGCGGCGCGAAAAAAGTGCCCAAAAGCAAGCTCTTTAACATGCTGGCTATTTAGTGAAGAACGTTTTCTAAAGGTTCATATTCATAACTAATGGGTTAATGATAATTAAAGCTGAATGCGACTTTTCATTAATATATAAGGTCCTGAGTTATAATCTGTAATGCGATCTATAAGTAGTTATTCTCTTTCTTTCCCTTAAAAAATTAATTTGGCCCCCGGCAAAATAAAATCGTCCACCATAAAACGAAATCGGTACACATTTTAACTGAAAAAAAAATAGAATAAAGGGAAAAGATGTTCGACAGCAGATAGTTCGATGACCAATGATTATAAAAGTGGCTTATAGTTGCTATCAAAAGTTTTGAGTACTATCCCTGATTGCACATATATGTTTTATCTAATCTGGCTCAATCTTTAAAGGTCAGTTCTAGCTCTATCTTTAAAGGTTAGTTCTGGCTCTATCTTTAAAGGTCAATAATTACCATCACAGCCAATAATATGTTAATATTAAATGATAAATTAGAGGTTAAATTACTCATACAGAAAAGTTTCCGGCGCCTGGTGGGACCCGAACCCACGACCTCCTGATTGCCGGTCAGGTGCTCTACCTACTAAGCTACAGGCGCAACCACTCTTTCCCTTACCAGTATATATATATGGCTTTCCATGGACAAGTTCGCTATTGGTGTGGCAGTGATGTGATTACCATTGCCAAAACGACAAGTCAAAGAAAAATGAATGTCCTATATGACGAACTAGATTTTAATATTATTAAAGCAACAGTTTTTTCACATTAGCCGATGATGTGGCAACAATAGATGTTAAATTACTCGTAAAGAAAAGAATGATTTTCCGGCACCTGGTCGGACCCGAACTCACGACCTCCTGATTGCCGGTCAGGTGCTCTACCTACTAAGCTACATACGCAACCACTCTTTCCCTGAGAGTATATATATATAGAGCTTTCCATGGACACAAGTTCGCTATTCGTGTGGCAGTGCTGTGACTACCTTTACTTTTTTTTTCTTTACGAGCAATTTAATATCTATTGTTCCCTCGATAACCAGCCTAGTGTTATTGCCCATTAAGCTACAGACGTAACCACCCTCTGTGAGCGAATATAAAGCTTCACTATTTTCATAGTGGAGCCTTATATTTAAAGGGAGCTTGATATATTCCTGTAGCTCAATAGCTAAGAGAACTTCACTGATTGTCAAGAGTTTGTTGGTTCTGCTCCAACCAGTCGCGAAGAAATCGTTATTTTCTTTATGAGTAAATTGTCTAACCTGCCAAATGAAATCACTCGCTTGAAAAGAGAACATAACACACATAAGGGAAAAAAACAGTAAATTTAAGCCATTTTAACTGTTATTAGCTATGACAATGGGACTATTTTTAGTATACATTGAAAGTCCTTAGTTCGAAACCGCGATTGCGATCATTACGTTTTTTTCTTAAAAAATTTACATTGACTCTTCCAAATAAAATTATTTGCCATTAAATTGGCAACATGACCCCAGATAGCAAAGATCGTCCTGAGGACTTTCTAAACATCCTTGGGACATCCCTCGGATGATCTTTGCTATGTGGGACGTATATTAACTGGTAAGAAATAGAAAAGGGAAAGAAGACTTTAAATTACAAGTAATTTTATTGCGTGTGGAGAAGAAAATGCCTTTCTATCGCTATATAGCAACTATTTCCAACGTATGGTACGCGTTCCTCTGGAAGTACATAGCGGACAGGTTAGGGGTACGTGAAAATGATATTGGTAATGGCGGAAAACAACAAGAAATGCGTGGTTAACTTGAAAACACAAAAACAAAATTATAAATTTTTATTTTATAAAGAGACACTTGTGCGAAATTCCAATAGCCTACTCGCGAAATGAAGAATACATTCATTGAAGGATATACTCAATCAATCTGTGAAAGGTGTTAATTTTAAGTGGTAAAACATGGTGATTCATTACGAGTAATATGCAGGGAATTTCTGTAACAACATTAGAACGTGTCAACAATATTGTTGATACGTTCTAACGTTTCTAAAAATTCCCTACGGTGTTAATTTTATTAAGGCCAGTTCATCAAACTTCAGACTATTCAAATCCTTATGTGAAAAGATGGACAGCCGCTATACTACATTACTTTTCACACAGCAGTGAGGTGGCTTTCACGTGGAAAAATACTGGCGAAAAAACACAGCGCCTTGAAACAAGCTCAATAATAATATTAAAATTATTTAGTGCCATGTTTGTGAAAACGTGTATGTCAAGATGAATAATAATTATGATATTTCATCATAAGTTAATGTGTTTAAAAATTATTTTAACGTTATTTTTATTGGTTTTGGTATTAAGCTGCTATAATAAAAATGTTTAAAAAATTGTAAAATGTAAAATAAAATATAAAAAAAACTTTGAATGCCATTAATTTGAGTCGTTTGATTATTGAGCAAACTTAAAAATATTACTACTTGACGAAAACTAATTTTTTGCGTAAAGTGACGTGGGCGTTATGAGAGGAGGATATACTCATAAATTAAAAGCCTAATCAAAGGGTACGGGAAAGTAAAAAAGTTGGAAAACGCTGCTATATAGGGTTCTGAGTTGACCCTACTTAAGAATC
>QLNU02015003.1:173103205-173128414 GCA_006491805.2 Dysdera silvatica
AAAAATAAAACAACAGAAAATAATTTAAAAGCATGAAAATGCTGATAGGATCTTGGCGCTTGTAAACGGACCCACCATATCAGCTTTGACAAAAAGCGTGTTAAGGATTTAGGAAAGCATATGGTTGTGGTGTACAATAAGAGATTTGATGGATCGTGTAAATCCATTTCACTATTAATTTATTTTGAAATATTAAATTGCTAAATACATCAGATTTATAGCAACATTGAAGTGGTTGCATATTTTTTAATAAAACATAAACATATTTTCAACCATTGATGAGGGCCATCGCTTTGAACGGTTGGTAATATGTTTATGTTTTATTAAAAAATGTTTAACCACTTCAACGTTGTTATAAATCTGATTTATACTTTGTGGTGCAGTGATTTACATTTGCTAAATGCATTTTGAAATATTAAATACGTAAATATTTTTTTGTGATATTAAATAGTTAAATACCCCTTGTGATATTAAATACATATTTTTTTACAATAATGTCAACTTTTTCTTCTTGTTTTAAGACAGTAGATGGAATGCGTACATTAGATTTTACAGACAGTTTTTACAACTTAACTCCTTTCTGAAATATTGAGCTTAATTTTTAACCATTGTTGTTTTTTCATCCTTTTACGTGCCTTCTTCAGTAACATTAAGTGCTTTTTTTAATGAAAATTTTAAACATTTTAAGTGCCGTTTTATCTTTTTTTCTTTTCTTGTTTTTCTTATTTCTGCCATTTTAAGTACCTAAGTTTTTGTCTTATAAGTATTGGTAATTTCTAAAAGGCAACTATTAAATAAAACTGTCTAAATATTCCTAAGGGGTACTTTTAACGTGACTCATTTAACTATTATGCCGATCCATATGACAGATATGGTATAACTTTGCGAAAAGTGCGCCAGCCTTGTCAATTCAACTTTCCTTTAGTCAAATCTGCTGTTTGTGTAATTGCTTTAATTTGCATCTTTAGGATGAGCTTGCATTAATGCGAGATTGAGATTTTGGTTCGAAAGGATCATAGGGTTATGACAATTTCGAGTTCCTAATGACATATTTAATATTTCTGATCCAGGTTCTTGTAGGTCTTTAAAAATTAAATGAATATTGCTACTAAATACTTACATCTATTTCTCTAGTTTTACACTTTCATTGGCCATGTAATACATTTCTGTACCATATAATCAACTTTAGTAAATCAATACTGCCAACATAAATGAACACTTAACAGAAAAAAAATGCACGCATATTTAGAGAGGCAAGATTTTTGAAAAACAGTATAACTGGAAATTTACTTGGGCATTAAAAGGACGAATAAAAATGAGGAAAGATTAAAACTGAAATAATCGAAATAAGAAATATTACTGAATTAAATAATTTATGATCTAATATAACTAACATAAATGATAAAATTAAAAAAACACTAAAGATTAAAAAGTTATCAAACAATTTAATTTTAAATAAAAAGGAAATTTTAATTAAAGTAACAAAAAAAAGGAAGAAAGATTAAAAATAAATACAATTTGGCGAAAGGACATAATAAAAAAAATATTTCTCTAATATATATGAATGCGAACATTATGAATTATAAATTTGAACAAATAGAAGAGGTAATACACCAACAAAATGAACCTGACATAATATCAATATTTGAAACATGGAAAATAAACGAAACAAAAATAAACTTTAATAACTATAATAAATATTCCATTTTAAAAGCGAGACTGACGTGGACTTAATTGATGAAAAGACCGAATTTATCGAAGACCTCTAAATATTATCAATCAATATAGATAAACTAAAAATCATAACCATATATAGACCACCGAACTCTAACATTAACATAAAAAATTTCTTCGATAAAATGTAAAGAATTATAGAAAGAAATCAACAAAATAACCAAATTTTTTAATAGGTTATTTTAATATTGATATTAAAAATAAAAATAGCGTCTTATCAGAACTTCTTAACTTAATGGATGGCGATACCTGTGGACCGTAAATGCAAGAATTAAGATGTGAAAAGAGGAGAGAAGTGAAGTGATTGTAATTAATAATTAAAACGACTTACAAGAGATTCAATGACTTATAACTGGGAGAAACGAGAGCATAGATAATGCTGGTGCTGAGTGTAAGTATGTAAATAATCAACAAAGAAAAAATAGTAAAACTGTAAATAATGATATTAATAGTCATTATGAAAATAATTGTGTATTTAAGGAACATATCGACTTCATAAAAAGTGGTAATATTGAAATAATGAATGATATTTTACATGTAAAAAATGATACTAATTTAGAAAGTATTGATGTTGACATATTTCGAAAGGTAAAAAGCAATAAGACAGCTAATAAACATATTGAATTGGAATATTTAGATGATGTTATCACAGATAATAACTGGAATGCTGGAAAATGAGTATGATAATATTAGTAATAATTCGAATATGGATTCTCGTGAGGTAAGAGGAAAATGTCTGTAATGACGAAGTAGATTATATATACTTGTTAAAATAATAGTTGGACAAAGAAAAATATTACTACAGATAGAATAATATATTTAAATGCAAGGAGTATAAATAATAAAATAGAAGAAATAGAAATATTATTAAACGACGACGAATTGTAGGTGGATTTTCTGATGGTGGCGGAAATTTGGATGGAAGAACACGACTTGAATCATTTCGAGGGATTCTATGGTTACCATAGGTTCAGGAATAACAAAAGAGGAGGTGATGTATCAGTTTATATTAGGGATAAAATGGAGGGCTATTTGCTATGGGAAGAAGTAATCAATATGAGTGATAACTACGAAATAATAGGAATAAAATAACAAAATGAAATATCAATAGTTTTGGCATATAGACACCCGAAAGTTATTTGAATGGAACTATTAAATTGGTTAAATAAGGCTCTAGAAGAAAGTACTATTAAAAAATATTTATAATTGGCGATTTCAATATCAACATAGAAAAAAAAATATAGTAATAGTAATCTATTAATAAATAACATGAAATCAATGGGTTTGAAAAATTTAGTAAAAGAAAACACTCGTATTGCATCACAGTCTTCAACTTTAATCGACTTATGCTTCACAAATACTAATGAGGTGGTTATTGAAGTTAATGACTATCAATTAAGTGATCACAAAATGATAATAGTTGACTTTGAGAGGGAAGAGAGAAAGGAAGTATGAAAAAAGATAAGAATTAGAAATTAATGCACAAGAAACATGAGCGAATTTAAAAATAAATTAAAATTGATTAAAGTAAAGATAAAAAGAAATATTACATTTTTATAACATTGATACAGAAAATAATAAATGAAATATTTCCATGGATAGAAATTAAAGAAAAATGTTACAAGAAAGTTGGACACAAAAAAAAATGTTAAACGAAATAAAAAGAAGCAGCAGGTTATATTCCAGATTTGTTGGAAGGAAGAAACTTGTTTATTTGAGTAAATATAGAGAAATGAGAAACAAAATAAATAAGTTAATACTAACAAGGAAACAAGAATACTACAAAAACTGTTTTAGGGATATAGATGCTAAGAATAAATGAAAAATATTAAATAAATTAATAGGAAAATCAAAGGCAAGAAAAGAAAATTTAAAAGGACTAATGAATAAGGGTATCCTAATAACGGACGATCGTCAAATGGCGAATTTATCGAATGAATATTATGTGCATATTTTTGATACTGAAATAGATACTAAATTAGATAAAAATAAAACTAACGAACTTGATTACAGACATTATTTAAAAAGAGAAAATAACCAGACCATGTATGTCAGAGAAATAAATGAATCAGAATTACTGAAAATTTTACGAACTTTAAACATAAATAAGGGAGCAGGTGTAGATAAAATGAAACCAAAACTAGTCAAATAAAATGCAAACATTTTTCTAAAACCATTATTGATAATTTATAATGACATTATTGAACAGGAAAAGATACCAGATGGAATGAAAATTACAAAAATTGTTCCGATTTATAAAAAAGGTATAATACTTAACCTATTGTAATAGCAACTTTGAGAGCTCCATTCTTGTTATTTACATAGCTCTCGAACCCATACCTTCAAATGTCTAATTTTCACATTTCATTCCTATTTGTTTAAACTTGTGGTCACTAGGGACTCAATTATCGGCAAACTTTCTTTATAACCACCTGTATAATCATTTTGTTAACTACCCTTTCTCATTTTAGAACTATTTATGCAAAATTTATATTGAATTGTATCGGTCATATATTACTATGCAAGAAAAATAATCTTTCATAAAAAAAAAAGTCGTATCTTTGAAATTCAACGCTTCGTGAAAAATATATATAATGAGAAACTTCAACAATTTAAATTTAGTTAACATTGAATTAATGATAAAATTATTGTAATTATTTTTGTTTTGCAGCGCATATTGAAGGTAAAGATATTTCTCAATGCGACACTGATGCATCGTTCGGATTTACAAAATCTGTTGGACAGTCGTGTGATTATATTTCCATTGTGGAACAATGAACGAGCAACAGGTAATTTTAAAGCTTATTTCAACATTCCATGCAGTAAGGTTGAAAACAAAAGTTTAGACACAACACAAATTTGAGTATAACAAAATACTATTAAAACTGAAGAAGTAGGAACTTTAATATTACGAAGTATGAACACATGTAATATGCAAATTAAAAATTTGAGAACAGAAATCACATCAGTAGCGAACTTGCTGCAATATATAACTTAAAATAAGTAAAATATGTGGCACAAAAGTTTAGGCACAAACATAAATTTTAGCACTTGCATAAGGAAATGAACAATTTTAATAATCAATGTAGCCACCATTACTTCGTATTAGATTAAATACGCGGTCGTTCATTGAAAGCACAAGATTTTGAAAGGTTTCTGGTTCAAAATTAAACCACGCTTCTTCTATAGCCTTTTTAAGTTCTAAAACGGACGGATATTGCTTTCCATTGGCATACACAACATTCGTTAGTATGCCCCATACATTTTCGATGGGATTACAGTCAGGACTAAGAGCAGGCCAATCGAGAACTGTAATATTTTTAGCGCTCATCCATTCTTTTGTTGACCTGGATGTGTGGATGGACGCATTATCTTGTTGGAAAACCCAGTTTCGTCCACATAAAAGTTCGCCAAAAGGTAATAGGTGACTTTCAAGAGTTGCCTGGTATGCCTTGGAATCTTGTTTTCCATTCAAAAACGCCAAAGAAGTCTGTCCATTGAAGCTAAAGGCTCCCCAAACCATGACTGAACCTCCTCCTTGACGTCTGCTGAACCGACTTAAGGGGCGTTTTCGAAGATCGTGCCAGTAGTGCGAAAGGCCATCGGGACCATCTAAGTTCCACTTTTTTTCATCACTAAATAACACCTGCAGCCATTCGTCACTGTATGATATGTGCTGCCTTGCCCATTGTAGTCGTGCTTGTTTATGATGTAATTGCAAGCAGGGCTTGCGGCGCATTTTTGCATATCTCAAATGCCTGCATTCTACAATCCTTCTACGTATGGTTTCTCTTGACACTCGCATTGCTAACGTGTTTTTTATTTGATTTGCAGACAGGCTTTCATTTGAAGCCAATCTTCGTATTTGTCTATCATCCCGAATGCTGGTCACTCGAGGCCTCCCAGATCGTGATTTTGGTTGATACTGATCACCCCGGGATAACACTCGATAAATGCCTCGCTTTGAACGGTTCAATGCAACAGAAATTTGAGTAACAGATTTACCTTTAGTTTTCAGCCTCCAAATCTTCAAAATCTCGTCATTCGTAAATTGCTTTGACTTCGGCATCGTTCTAAGCATTCTAAATTATTTCAGGCCTTATATAACAACTCTGGGAAACGCCCCTTCGATCACTTGGGAACTTCGCGCCGTTAATTTGCATAAATCTGACATATGTGCCTAAACATTTGTGGCATGCAGATTCCAATATTACGGTGTTGGGATATTTTGTTTCAGTACTTTTGGTAATCTTTTAAGTTGCACAATTTATTATTGGTTCTAGGATTATTTAGATACAATATCGGCGAAGTTCAATGCAAATTCTCGCTTTTATTTATAATTTGCCTCTGTGTCTAAACTTTTGTGCAGGCCTGTATTTGTTCGTTAAGGAATAGTATGCTTCCCCTCATTTCAAAATATGTGTTTAGCCATTATCAAGAGTACAGAACAAAGCATGAGAATTTCCAGTTCACCACCCTTTCTGAGAAAGATCGAAAACAAAATAAAACGATGGATGAGTGTCAGTTTGCGATAAAACTTCATGTGAGCGAAGAGGATACAAAGACAAAAAAATATCTAAGACTTTACCAAAGGTTCATTTACTGTGAATTTTGAATCGCTTGCCTATTTGCCCCTAATTTTCCCTGCTTGTGAAGTTTCGCGAGTGGTGGAAAATTATGTCAAAGAATATAAGTTTTTATTAAAAAATATTTGTCATTTTGTTCTGAATGCTTATTGCACACCATTTAACAATTCTTCTCTTGCAAAGATTAGACGATCATTTCAAGAATCATCGTCAGTCGGCGGAATTGAATGCCAAGAAGTCACCAACCACATGATATGTCGAATGAAAGCGATCGTTGAAAGTTTAATGGATTTGCAAAGATTTGCCACCCAAGAAAGAGTGATTATGAAAACAAATCACACTGCGAATGGTAAAAAAGTCTTTTGTTTTTCAGATTTTTATTAGTCCTTTTATATTTCAATCTATTATCTGCTTTTTCGTATAAAAGTTACAACCTTTGTTTTAAAAAACAATTCCCCTATATTATACTGTATAAACACTTTAAAGTCCACATTTTATTGAAGCAAAAGCATTAATATGAAATGTTAATGCATGGTATTTCCACGTTTTGCTTTCACCAACCACATTCACTAGAAAATTCTTTCCTAACCAACCCTAATCGTCCAGGCAATTTTTCCAAAATGTTCTATAGAATTGAGATAAGGTTTCCAAAAGAGCAATGTAAACAACTTTGATTTTATTTTCGATGATATACTTTTGAATAAATTGTAGAGTCCAATGTAGCCATTTGCTATGCTAAAAAAGGGGATTAGTCTAGTCAAATTGTTCGATATCAGAATTTCCGGTCTCGAGTTCGAAAACTAACGGATTGAATTTTGTGTAAGTGAAAATCCTCCGAGTCCAAAATATAAAATTATAATTCAGTTAGGTGTTTGAATGTCTTTGGAAAATTCGTGTACATTAAAAGTGGATTATTTTGTTCGCTGTTATTGTGTATCTTATTGTTCGCCGTTATTCACGCGAAGTCTTTAATTTTTATTTAATATGGTATTATTCCCAAAGATGTGAATATAGTGTAAATACGTTTTATAAAATGCCGTTTTTCATAAAAGTCATTTTTCTGTCTGCTAAGATGCTAAAAATTGAACAAAAATATCCTTGTGGTTCGTTTTCTAATTTCATTAAATAAAACTTTAATAAAGATAAAAAAAAGGTTACAATAAACATTGAAAATACTAAAACTCTTTAATTATTCATCCACCATTTTTAAAATAAAAAATTTTATCAGTAAAAATGGAAAACCTCTTAATGCTCGGTATCCTTCAACTTATGGTCCGCAATTAAATGGGGCCACTTATACCATTTCTTTACACCCATTTGCAGTCTTTAATATCTCTAGAGGATAACAAACTATTCCAATACAGCATCCTTCAATAACTCTTCTTCTTCTTCACTTTGCCATTTAACAGCCAAGTGCACAATGGCATTAATTAAATTATTAAGTTCCCGTTTAATTTAATTCATCAACTTCGTCGATTAAACATATTCGTTTCAGTTTTACCCCTTAAAGGCATTTTCGCGGGAATACTAAGGAGTTTAGAATAGATATAAAAACTAGCGCTAAAGGTTAAACAATTTTTCAAAAATAAAGAAACAGAAGACATCACAAAACTACAAATTATAAACGGGATAAATTTTAGTGTTGTTTTATTAATTTTTCGGTATGGAAATTACTTAATTAATTTCTTAATTGCTTTATACTACTTCAAATTCAATTACCTCTCCATTTAAATACAACTTATTTTTAGCCAAAAATCCTCTCTTTGAAATCATTATGCACACTTCTTTAACCCTTACTCCTCAATCTTCCCCCGCCCGCCCTCCATCCCTTTTGTTCATATGTATATCTACCTTTTACTTATGTCGTTGGAAAGAGAAATTATGTCAAACCATCTTTTAGTTGTAGAACAGTGGTTCCCAACCTTTTTCAATCAGCCACGCACTTTTACAGCAGCCAAGTAATTCGCGACCCCCTTTATAGTAACCAAAAGATCTGCGACCCCTCTGTCCGCCGCCGACACATTTGCATAATAAAAGCATTTTTAACAAAGTAAAGAAAACACATTAAATATAAAATTATATTAATCACATATAGTATATATATTAAATTAATTATGTATATATTATTGATTATGTATATTATATTAATTATATATTTATGTATATAATAGATATAAAGTTAACAACAATTAGTAGAATATTGCAATGTGTGTAGCCATGTTGAAATATAAAAGGGTTGGAAATATTTGGTATGAAATTTCTTATAAAAATAATTCCAACTAAAAATAATTGCAGCGACCCTCCCCCAGGAACTTGTTCGCTACCCTTTGGACGCTTGCGACCCCCAGGTTGGTAACCACTGTTGTAAAACATCTTTACAATTTAAAGAGTTATGATTGTATATTTTTTGTCCGAAGACAACACAATGGGCCATCTGTGATGAAATCCACAACTTAACGTGACATCCGCACCATGATACATCAACACACTCAATCAAATTTACGGGAAATAAAGCGCCAACCCGGCGGTCTACAACGCAGTGGTCGTAACTACTCGGCCACTCACATAAACAGGTTTCTCAAATTGCACATTATGTTGCAAAGGGATATTATACACTGGTGTGCAAAATTAAGGACGAGATGGAAAAAGTAACGTAACAGCGGAAAAAAGTAGGCAGAACCGACTGAAAGACCAATCAGAAGACTGCCTAGGGTCCGGTACGCGTAGGACATCTGCATATACGCATATAAAGCGCGAGGACGGTGTACGCGCAGCATTTCAGTGGAAGCTATTGCACAGTGTATATCGGTTTGAACGACGGCAAGTTGCTGTAGCAGTGCGAGATATTCAACAGACAGCCCCGTAGACAACATCTGGATAACTTTACTGGAGGTCGAATCATTGGAAAGTTGGAAGAAGATCGAAGTGTGACGAGTGAGGCCGAGGAGTTCGTAATCGCACACAGCATCGTGTCACGAGCATGGACGGCATTTCGAACGACAGGAACAGCTGTCCGAAGGTTTAGTGGTCGTTGTCCACGAGCAACCATGGCAAGGAGAGATCAACGGCTGACAGCGGATGAAATCGTAAGCCACATGCAACGCGCTACTGGACAGCTGCTCTTGCGTTTTACCGTGGCTAGAAGACTGAACACAGCGGTTTATTCGCTCAGAGACTAGTACGGTGTGTGCCACTGACGCCTACCCATCGGGGACGGCATTTTCTGTGGTGCCAGGAACACAAGAAATGGGGAGCTCAACAAAGGAGTCGAGTGCTGTTTACGGATGATAGTCGATTTAGTCTCATTAGCGATTCTGGATGTCTATACATCTGGAGAGAGAGCGGAGAACAAGCACTCACCCCTCCAACATCGTCGAAAAGGTGCTGTTTTGAGGTGGTGGAGTTCTCATTCGGGGGGACATAATGCTTGATGGCCGTACGAAGCTCCACATCTTCCAAGGAGGTTCAGTCACTGGTGACCGCTATTGTACCGAAGTTCTCCTTCTTCATGTCTGTCTTTTCCAGGGTGTTGTGGGCCCTGAATTCCTCTTCATGGATGACAACGCTACACCTCATCGTACAGTGGCTGTCGCTGAGCTGTTAGGGAGTGAAGATATTCATCACATGAAGTGGCCCGCATGGTCTCAGGACCTGAATCCGATAGAACACGTGTTGGATGTTCTCAGGAGACGCATGGCAGCACGTTTCCGATCTCCAGCAACGATTCTACAGCTGCGTTTCGCCCCACAAGAGGAATGGACGATTCAAGAGCTTGTCGACAACCTGGTACTGAGCATAAACAGACGATGCACATCCTGCATCGCAGTCAAGGGTGATCATATCCCCGACTAAAAACTATGTTTTTCTTGCCTGCTGTTTGTCACATGGACGTTTCTGTCTTCTGTCCTCCTGTGCTGAAAGCCCACTTTTGAATAAAAGTCTTTTGTATCCTTTGGATTCCTTTCTTGGTCAGTATTGTTCACCTTTTCCATAATCTTACATTTCGACTATGTTATGGTATGCTTTACACCCATTTGAAACAATGGGGTACTACGTGATATGCGAAAAACTGTCCTTTCCTTAAGTTTTGCACACCAGTGTATGACCAAAAGTCGTTAAGTTCTATTGAATGCATAGTGACTATGACATGCGAAATGGGATGTTCGTATTTTCTTATTTCATAAGGTGATTTGAAAATACAAAATGCGATAATAGTATTTCTTTCTCAGAAATTAATTGCTCACAATTCGTTATTTATGCGGTTTAACATAATAATGCCATTTTAATATACACTAAATTGCACTCTTAACTACTCTTGTTGATGTATACTAAATTACTTTGTATTGTTCGATTTGCTTAGCACTAGTGTTTTTTTTTCCCAAGGATCAAAATGTTTCCTGATTTAGTGTTATAGATTTTGTTTCAACTTTTCTGTGGTACTTATAACTTTTCTTATTTGTTATTTGTGTATGATTACTTGGTGTTAAAAAAAAAGGAAAAAGAAACAAAATGTGTATGCTGACCCCATTTGTATTTATTTGGATCTATGCCACTGCTTTCTCAATTACATATTGAGTACTAATGCAGACTTACCATGAATTGATCAGTAATGCTTTTCTTCACTTATTGAATATATGTATATAGTTATTCTTGCCTTTGTTTATTATACTTTGTGCGAACTTTTTTCCATTGTTTTTTATTACTTTTTTTTATATGCTAAACATTTTGAAACTTGTGGCCTATTGCCTATTTTTATCTTGTCTTTTACTATCCCCACTTCCCTAAATTAATAAATATGATGAAACTAGTGGAAGTAAAGCAGCAAACGTTGCGGAGCTCGTTGGCAGTGACTTTCTCACTATAGGACTTTCTCTGCTGAATGGTGGCTTGAAAATATGACGTACTCTCTCTTTCAAACCAAGGGTTGGTACTGTGACATGACCTTTTCATCAGCTTGGGTCGAAGTTTCAAAAGTTGCGCGAATCGAAACGTAATAGTGCGGAAAAGTTGCTTTTTCTCGAGATAAGTACAGTGAAAAAATAAGTTTTGGAATCGGATAATATCTTCAGGTCACACATGACCCTCAAAATTTGTGAAATTAGCCATAAATTGACCTTTTTTTTTTAGAAAATTTTTAAAAGTATCTTAAATGAGTCGGATTATCATAAAACTTTAGTTGTGGCAGCAATTTGAAACTAGTTAACGGGAAATATTACTTTAATGAACAAAACTACTCCCAAAGGTAGAGAGGAGGGAGGGTCGCTTTAAGACGAAAATTGGCCAAAACTGT
The DNA here is from genome assembly GCA_006491805.2 of Dysdera silvatica. NCBI lineage: Eukaryota > Metazoa > Arthropoda > Arachnida > Araneae > Dysderidae > Dysdera > Dysdera silvatica. Next base: position 173,114,816 of record QLNU02015003.1, read on the forward strand.
GGAAAGAACAAAACATTGTACAAGCGTTCGTGACTTCCGGAAAAAGGGTTAAGCCGACTGTTTGATTAAATATTTGTTGTGCAACTATTTGCCCGTTGCCTGAAGAGTTTGCTTTGAGGTGCATTTTAAAAGCCAGGGAAATACCAGAGAAATGCAGATCCGTATGTACGTTCATCACTCCTGATTTAAATTTTGATGCAAAAGACTACACTGGGTTGATCAGTTGGTCATCAACGAAAATTACCTGTCCTCCACTTCTAGCATTTACAACACACGAGGAAATCTTAGACCTCATTCATTCTAAGCTGATACCAACTTTCGACGTAGACGAATTTCCATGTCATACACAGGTGGTTAAACGTACTGTGAAATTAATCACAGAAGCAGTGAGCAAAGTATGTGGCGGTGATAGCAGAGATGGTTTCATCAGAGCAACTTTGCTTTCTCGCTGACAAATGTCAATATTGGAAAACAAAGTCCAGTTAATGGGGAACCAAACCAAATCACAAAGGTAGTGATTTTCCACGTCCATCTATGGTTGATTGGTTGGAAATGGCGTGAGTAGAACTCGAAGTGGGGCCGCTTCCCTATGGTGAGTTCGAGGTCGTTTTCCTTTACACTGAATGTGGAATGCAAACGGGCGAAGAGCTGCACAGCAATAGTTAATCAAACAGTCTACTTAACCTATTTTTCTGAAGTCATGAACGCTTCTACGGTGTTTTGTTTTTTTCACAATTTTGGCCAATTTTCGTCCTAATGCGACCCCACCACCTCTCCTCTTTGAGGGTATTTTCTGTCAACTAGTTTCAAATTACTGACACAACTAGAATTTCATAAAAATCCTACCAATTTAAGGCACTATTCAAAAGTTTCTAAAAAAGGTCAGTTTATGGCTAATTTCTCAAATTTTGGGGGTCATGCGCGACCTAAAGATATTATCCGATTCCTAAACTTCTTTTTTCACTGTGTTTATCTTGACGAGCAGCAACTTTTCCGCACTATTGCGTTTCGATTCGAGCAACTTTTGAAAATTCGACCCACCCTACTTTTCATGCGTTGCATCAACTATTCAGACAATTATCTATATTTATCGTTTGTCATCATTATAGTCTTATGACCGTAACTTCTCATTAACGAAAGTAGAGCAACAGTGCTGCGGTACTTCAGAAGAACTTGTCAAATCTTTACCATTTTAATAAGTATATCCTGTTTATGGAAAGAGACCGATGTGTTGATGGAGTCAGGGCCTATCGAAGAGGGGAGGCACGGGCTACTGCCCCAGTCCTCGCAATATTAGGGGGCTCAATTTCTTGGTAACTCAATACATGTTTGAAGTGTATGTTTCTCAATTTTGAAGGACCTCTAAAATATTTGTTTCCTTGGGTCTCGCATTTTTTCTGAAAAACACTTGGTTTCAATAATCAGAACAAAGTATCACCAAATAAGAATTATATTGTAAAATACATACTTTTGCAAAATGATAATAATACCTACTGCTTTTTTTTTATTTTAAATTTAGTATGTTTAAGAGAAATTTTCTACATTGTATTGTTTTATTTCATTATTTTAAGCTACATTACTCTATTTTTATAATCTTACATGTATCCATATTAGCGGATGTTTGTTAATGCGCTCAAATTAACGCATTTGTATATAGTTTCAAAATTAGTAATTATTATCCCCAATGTTTGAAATATTTTTGCTATATTCTAACTGGATAAGTTCGTTGCTGAAGCGCATTTTTCTAAAATTCACGGAGATAAAGAAACAGATATTTTTTATACAAACTTCATGTCCTTATAAAGTGCTGTTGTAATGTATAGACTTAGTAAGTACAGAGTTGAAATTTTAAAAAAGTAAATACAGATAAAAATTAAAAAGATGTATATTTAACTATATTCTGAAGAGAATAGTGCTTACAATTGGTAGGTCAACCTGTTCTTCTAGTGTAATATCTGAAATAAACGTGTCCCCAAGTTTCTCATAAATCCTTCTAATGAAGTACTGGGGATGGTTTCATTGCTGGTGGGTGCAGTTGTTCTTGTTGCAGAATATCTGGAACGGAATTTATTGGGAACGTAAATTGGTTTCTTAACACAATGAGTGCCAATACCTTCCGGACTGAAGATGGCAAGTTAACAGTGGTTTATCACCAAGATAAAATACGTGCCCCTGTATTTTCACTAACCTCCAATTTACGAACTACATGTTTTTAAGAACTGCTGCGTTGGTCCCTAAAAGTATTCTATAAAACAAGTATTAATTAAATGAATGAATGTACGAATAATATTTTATGAACTGTAGAACTTATTAAGTCTGACTGAGTTGCCTTAAATAAATAGTGTAGCCATAGTCTTTGGTCAACAGTAGTATCGAGCGATATATTCAGGAACGTGGTGCCGCATTAAATTTATATAAACTCATATTGTATCCTGAGGAACTGACGACCATGTGATATTGACTAGGCTTCACAGCTAATCTTTATTCCTAGGGCATCGGGCACAGTCATGGGTTCGACGGTCGATAGTATCCCACACGTTCTTAATTAGGCATAGATTAATGGATTATTTTAGCCATTGAAACGCCTAAAGACCTCATAGAGACTTTCTGCAATTGTTAACACGTTAAACGCCACGCCGGTCCCTAGGGACCGGCGGCAGACTTTTCGTTCTTGTTATCGCCGCGCACGTGTCGGTTCTTGCGTACTTGTGAGACTGAACATTTAATTTAGGCGACATCGGTTTTTGTTTCCTCAAGTCGAACTACATTACCTGACATCTGTTTATACTCTGGCTCGCCTATCGGCGAGCGGCCCGGAAGGTCCCGCTTGACGGCTAACTATGGCGTGAACGGAACGGCATGTAAAACCGGTGTGGCGTTAAACGTGTTAACTGTATGCTGCTGTGCATAATCACACTAAAATATGGCATTTGGTAAACCCTGTAAATACGGATATACGGTAACAAGATATATCACAGCATCTTATCGACATATCATATACCGTCATTATATATATTTATGCGTAAAAGAGACGATCGTTCGCAACTCGTCAGTGTGGTGATAACACCTTCACCATGATGACAAGTTGTGTGATGTCACGCATAGCAGCAGGATTTTCTCAGTGGCCGCATCGTTCGTAGACTTAGCATTCGTCAGCGTTCAGACAAAAGCAAACGGGATAGAAGTTATCGCTCAACACGTCACTGCTTTATTGTTCACGCCAAGTAAATTTAGCACGACACACATGCCACTACCATCTCTCAGGATCTTAAACAGTGGTGAGGATAATCTTCATAAAGGATCGGGAATGCAAATCTGCTTCACCCAATGTATATTTAACAATCCATGTTCGTATTGAAACATCCACGTGTTCATATAGACTTCCCCAGTAAACGAATAATATATTTACGTGTTCCAATCCCTTTACGACAATTTATATTTCCTTCTTTTAACCACCGTTTCTAAATTAAATCCACAATTATAACCACGGTCTCAAATATAATCTACAATTATTACGTCGATTTGCATTTAGATCACAATACGACGTAGTGACTGTTCTATTTTACATATGCCTATAACTAAATCTCTGATGAACAGATTTGCTTGATTAAAAGAGCTCGCTTTTGCATCTTAAGGGTATTTTCATTTCTCAAACTTTTTCCTAATACAAGAAAACGTATATTGGGCTAAGTTTTGCGGCCAAAGGAAAGTAACAAATATTAGCCTAAGACATACTTTTTTAAATTTATCTCGATCCCCTCTTATTTAGTTGATTAACGCTGTGATACTTTGCCTAACGCATCAACGTAAATGTACCCCAAAATTTATATAATGCTGCAACAAAAGCTTTGTAGTTTGGCATTTCTTTCTGTCTCAAGTCGCGTTTTATAGGGAATTTTGTTTCTTTTCAAAATGTTTTCACTTTGCAATTTTTTCTTCCTTTAAGGTACTTCGGTATTTGTTTTCTAAATCTAATAAACATATTTTGAATCATAAAAAACATTAAATTTTTCGAATAAATAAAAAGCATTTTAGGCTTATTTTTATTGGTATTACTTGTGTCCGTGTTTTTATTTTTTGGCAAAATTCTGAAATATAAAAAATATTTTGCCTTCCTCAAAAGCCATTTTTGTATATTAAAGGCATGTTCTAAAATTAATTATTCTTCTCCTGTCGTAGCTTCTTTCTATTTCTGTCTGTAGTAAGTTCTATTAACTGCTAAAACTCGTTTGGGAATCTTTTCAAAATTATATTTCATCCACATACCGCACTTTTTATTCCAATCTACGATTATATTTTTTGCTCTCGCATAATTATATGTTATAATCGAATCCCACTTTCACAACTTTTTTCTATGAATTCGAGCAATTTTATGTTTCTGAGGAAAATTTTATTTCATTTAAAATTCACTATACTTGCATGGTTATAATATAAATTTTGATTTTACGACTTGCAAACGTAATTTTTGAAGCTCTGCCACATTTGAGACTTGGCCTATAAAAAAGCTATGGATGCTGTGGATGTATACAAATAAAAAAAGTACTTACGCTTATGGATCTATATAAGAGCGTATCCATGCATGCACGTATGTATTAATTCAAAATGGATATTATATCAATTATTGTTTTAACTTTTAACCATTAGTCATAGAAAAAATACTTTCGGGTGGAAAAATTGCTCAAATTATTTATGAATTTTGAATATAGGATTTATTTTGCAAAAAGTTGTATTTTTTCACTTTAAGGTTTAGCTATTTGCCAATTCTGATTGATTTTTCAAAACTGTTCTCAAAGAAACAAGCCTTTTCAATTTGATTTGATCTTCATATACAGATAGCAAACCGAGGTCCTCAGCATATACTGGGGACATCCAGTTGATTTAATACGGATTTATGACCACATCCTTAAAAGAAGTCAACGACTTCGATAGAGTCAACCTAGAACCACCAAATGTCCGGAATTGGGACTTCCGGAAAAGATTCTGCTCATGTCCACGTATACGTATTTTAGACGATTCTCGGACATGAGCTACCAGGAAAACTAAAATTAGAACATCAAGACATTCTGAGCATAATCAGGGATAACTTTAGAATATTCTGTGGACAACATTGCACGTTTCTTGGATAAAATCTATCCCACATTTGTACGGATGTCGCTCCTGAGGTAAAAGGTTTGTTTTGACTTTTTCAGATTGTCTGTTTATCAATTTAGATGATGTTCTACAGCTTGATATTTCTGATTACAATTGCATTGCCTTGCATATACAATCTTATCTAGTCCAGTTCGGTTTTACCTAATCATGCACTATTCTTGACAGTCGAAAGAGAAATTCGGAGCGTCTTCATTTCATGGTTTAAATAATGTTTAAATCGTACTTTTATGAGAATGTTATATTTTTAATTTTTTTTTTAAAAAATAGTCGATAAAGTAAGAATTATTTTGTCAATAAAGAGCCACAACAGAGTCGTTTCTGGTGAATGGTGCCAAAAGTGTCCCCGCACCTGTGCGACCAATTTCGCATGGACGCAGAGCATTTTTTTTGTATTATTTTGACCTTTTAATAATAATAATAAAAAAATAAAATATCAGGGATTTTTTTGTTTTATTTTATGAAATAAAAATTAAAACTATTTCTATTTTTGCATCACAACTGTTTTAAACTCTGTATATAGATATAAAAGTAAACACCCTGCATATTAAATTCTAAATGAAATATTATTAAATTAATAAGAGTGGGGAGAAAGATTGTTTTGAATTTGGTCGGCCAAAAACCCAGCAACAGCACCGGCCACCACAATGGTGATAAAGGTATATGAAATTTTTACATTTCTTAACTTCGTGATTCTTCTACGTAGAGACATAATTTTTCTTTTATTTGGCTAACTGTATATGCAGCAGTATTTTCTCAGTAGAATATTTTGATAGGGAGTCCTTTGCAAATAGCTTAATTTTTTATTTTTATACATTTAAAACTTCTTGTTAAAAAATATTGTATTCAATAGTCGTACTTAATTTTAACATTTTCTTACTTCGAAAGTACATTTACAATGGCCAACAGTTAAAAGGATAATTATTGTAAAATTTATTTTGAGTCACCTTGCATAGCTATTTTGGTTTGTAGATAATTGATTTGATTCCTATGGATTTCATTAATAATTATTTCGAACGCTTTTGAATGTATATACTTTTACTCATTTCTGGAATTTTTTTACTAACTCAATGAATTAATCAATTCTTTTGCAATTTACTTATTTCGAAATTCTATTTCGCATTTCCGAAAATTTAATAGTTTTTGCGTTATCATTACGTGTGTAGGTTTATCTGTATTTTTTGAAAGGGTTATTAATGCTTTTTGGAACAAGTTTTAGAAATTTTAAATCGACGTTTGATTAACGACTATGGATCCGTTGATAGCGATAATGGTAATGCTGAGCAGAAGCAATTTCCATAAGTATGTTTTATAAATTACTTAAATTTTGATGAGAGGCATCATTAATTTTATTAATAGCAAAATTAATCAGCAGTTTGAAATTAATACCAAAACCCAATCAATATTTTCTAGTACACATAAACAGTCATTGAGCTTATGACGTGCCATAAATTCAAATATAGCTTAGTTCTTAAATATCTATATAAAATATACATTATGATTTTACGAAAGCGCTAAATTCAAAACTAAACTTAAGGATTAAAACACGATGCACATATTCAATAGTTTACAATGGCCAAATTCGCCTGTTCATGCAACTGAACCTGGTTTGATTGAAATAGTACTTTTTACTTACTTACCACATAGTCCAGAGTTTGGTTCCCTAGACAAAAGAGGTTTGCATTTTTCGGAAAACTGGAGATTGAATGGGGGTCTCAAGACCCTTGTAATGAACTTTCTCACAATGAGCACCCTCCCATTGGATATCAAGTCACCAATTTCTCTTTAATGCTAACTCATAATAATTGTAATGGCTACTTGAGCCTTATCATAATTTCTGAATTTCTCTGCCCCTGCATGACGCCAGTGAAGCAGGAGTCTTAAAGTCATAAAATAAATAGGACGTTACGTCCAGTAAGAAAGGCCACCTATTGGCTAAATTTTCTAGATGCAAATACTAGTAAGCATGATTGTATGCAAATGTATTTTGGTTCGAAATCACACTAGACCTTTGGTTTCGCCCCAGACGACGTACAGCGCAATCTTGAGAAATAAAAGATGCATATTCCTAAATTGGATATCATGGTATTGCATATGCATAGGGTGCTGCATTAAGGCACTGGGTGGCGAGGATAGGGAATGTTTCTTCAGGTACCCTTCTCATAGAGCTAAGTCGAAGAGAAAACGGTTTTTTTTTTATGAACCTATGGTTAAAGTGTTCAAAAAAAGAGCAGAAACAACTTTTCAGCCCGGAACGTGGGATACCCTTGACTTACCCCGACTACCAAAATTTCGACAACAAAAGTAATATTAAATATTATATAGACATTAAAGATTTTAATTCTAAGAAAACATTATCTGAAAAATAAGGTGCTTGTGCATAACATTTCTCATTTTACGTCTAGACCGAAGAATGAAGAACACTTCTGAGATAACTTGGATGACATTTGATTTTTGAACTGGGATGTGGTAAGTATTCATAAATAAAAATATACAATTTTTATAATTTAATGTTAGAGGGTCTAAAATCATTGCATAAGTCAATTTTTACAATGTAAAATACTTTTGTTTAATACTTATAAAACTACAGTGCTTAATGTAGTTCGTATTTTACTACATAGGAAATTTATGGTATATTTTGCGAATGGATTCTAATTTTTAAACCATAATATTCGTTACCAAAATTTTCAATTTCATTTAATTATGTGCGTATATAATATTGTATACATGTGTTAGTTTATTATTATTTAATCCATGCGTCGTCAAAAAGTTCAGTAAACAGCAAATACAATGTCTATCTTCAAATTTCGTGGATTTATTTTATTGCAAGGGCTTTGTGGTGGAACAGGGAGTGTTGCGGCCTTGCAATGGTGTAGTGAAAACGCGTTCATTTAGCGTTCCATCAACCCGGTTTCGACTCCCAACGGTGACGGAGAAAGCCATTTACCAACTAATTTCCTACTGCAGTTCGAAGTTAATTCCTTAGACCTTAAAAAAAATTGAATTTCTAAGGAAATTGTAGATCCTGACGCAGCATGACCTCTGCCATCCTTGAGCCTTCAGTTATCACATCAGTTTATTAGTTTGACACTAGCATTACGGAATTTGTGGTTTACCTAAAACTACAGCAGGTCAATTTTGCAACTGGTATGGAATGGGAGAGATAGCGCTCTTTCTTTTCTTTTTTTTTTTCAATGTTTTGTGAAAATTAAACTTTTTCTAATTCAGTTTATTAAATTTAATTTTATGTTGTATTTATTCATTTTTCGTATCATATTTTTTTATATTTTTTTTCTCTTTTAATAAAGTTATAGTAACAAGTTTAAAATAACGTTCTCGTATACAGACAAAGTAGAATTGGAGTTAAAAAAATGGTTAATGCATTCAAGAGAACTATAGATTTTTAAAATATTCTACATGTAGTTAATATCTAATAAATTATCAAACAGTTTTTATGATATAAATTTTATTTGAATTTTCTGACCGTTGACGAGTCTCAGCTTCTATGCACAGTTAGGTATAACTCAATATTTTTTCATTTGTAAAGATTCTCCGTGTACAATATCAGTTCCCATCAATTATTCCCCTCATTGTATACGAAGTTGATCCAACTTGTACGATAAATTACTGCAGGTATCTTCCTAAGGCAATTTGTGAACTATCTTCCGTTCTCTCCACTGTATCATATAATACTGGTTCTTCATCTCGTTATCAATTTAAATCATATTTAAAGCATCTCCTATTCCTTACAGTTGACATTTTACTGAACTACGAGCGTCTCTTCACCAAAATTCGTCATCTTCATCTGGTCTCGATATAGTAGTAATTTTTCTCTTGAAATTATTACGGGGATTAGATGATGAATACTTTTCTTGCTCTCTTTCGAAACAAAATGCCGAAATATTATTCTCTATTACATAAGTAATGGAATCACCAGCTGATGAATCAGGTTAATGATATAGAATAAACAATCCTATCTTAATCGGATAAAATATAAATAATCGCTGAACATGATTCATCGTGTGAACCAATTTCTGAACCAGAACTATCGCCAGCAGCATTGCAACACTTTCAATACCTCTCCTTTCTTCAAAGATTCTCCATCAGGGCTTCTGCGCGGTATGACTGTTCTAAAACAAAGTACACAGTTATGAAAAATTGAATAATCTGAAGCGAAATGGGACCTGCTTTTTATCAAATACTTCATTGGGTGGCATTTTCTTACACAAAAAAATTGGAGGAAGCCGAAATAGGATGTGTTTCTGCTTCCCTCTATTTATCCTTAGTTCTGGGGAAATATCCGACCACACTGACCACACTTGGTCTTTCTACAAATTAAAAACAGCCATGGAAATTTACGTAAAAATAAAATGCTCTTAGAACTGTCAAAATGACCAATAGTCGTAATCCTTAATGTAGAAAGTTGCTGCGGCGGAAATAATTAATTAAGAAGAATAAAATTTACATTTTGTAATTTTTATGTATATTTAGAAAAAGTAAGAATTCGAAATCATGAATGGGAAAATTGAAAAGCTATGCCCAAATTGATTTCGTTTGCAGCCAAAGGGGACGCTTCCGTAATTCTAGTATTAAACGGATTACTCTGAACCACTCTGTCATGATATCGGTTTCTGTTAGCAAAGATTTTGCGAGTCGTAATAGTATAATCGAGGAGCAGAAAGTGACGATTTTCTGCTTTAAAGCAGGTCAAACTGCTCAAGGAACTCTTGCAATGGTATAAACAAAGCACATTATATCGTTCCAAGTAGGGATTAAATTGTCGCTGGCCGTTTCGCCGAAAGACGACTTTAACCAAAATTCGGCTAGAAAAACTGTTGAGCAATTCTCCTAAAAGCTCCAACTAAAATTGGAAAGGTGGTGATGGCGAGGTCACCCGATTGCATGGAACGATACGGTCAGGGGAGAGGTCATCGTGCTGTCCTCTACATCGAAGGTGAAATGTACCCTTACTGGAAACAATGAGCTGCATAAAAACTCCCAGAAATATTGTACACTTAGGAACCAAAACGCGCCGATGCGTAGTAAGAATACCTCTCGTCTAATTCCAGTTGCCTGTAACTCCAAGTAATATGCTGCAAAAATGTACTCTCCTGCTGAAGAAAATTTACTATGCGAGTACACTGCTATGTCTATAAAATGTGCACTTGAATTGTCAATTCCAGTGTATACTGCAGATTGTGAAAGGAGATTTAGTGAAATGAATATAAAAACAGATGTTCGTAAGAGACTCCAAGTCACCAATGTAAGTCATTTGATGCAGATATTAATCAATGGACCAGAGAGCAAGAATTTCATTTTAATGCTGCGTATCTTGCCTGATGTATGCACCGTCATCAAAGAATCAAGTCAATATATTAAAATAATTAAATACCACTGCGTGAAGTTGATTTTTTCTTACCAAACTTTCTTGTGAACTTGAAAACACCTTTCCTGAATCGACTACGACTTTTCCACTTCGGCTAGAACTTTTAAGCGTAAGTTATCCGAAAACCTATAAAAATATTTTCGGCAGGTTACTCCTTGGTTCCAAGCATTAAATACTGTGTTCTCGTTCCGATGATAAAACGAATGATGCGTAAGAAGTGATCATCGCTGCAACAAGTGGCATGATGAAAATGTGAAAGCTATCTACGACCTGCTGACAAGAAAAACCCACAGTGAGTGCCCCGCCGATTTTGATGATTTTTTTTATGAAAGTAGAGATAAATAAGGAAATAGGTGTCTAGGCATTCGTGCTAATGAAAGCTGTTTTTGCGTTCGATGCCCGTGGAAATCGGTTGTTAATATGTATCCTTTTTACATATTTATTTATGTATTTTTATTAGTAAAAATACTTCGCTTACAATCGGATTTTGTTCATAAACTTACTTTAATAAAATTCATATTTATGTAGTTATGTTAATTGTATGCTTATTGGCAGTGATAATTTCTACTCGAATTTTAATTGTTGATTATTAAAAAGTAGAAAAAGTTTTGGTGTAGCCATCCAGCCTGTTATGTAGTTAAGTAGATCCAGCACACTTTAATAATGTTTTTACAAATGACGACGGCACCTCTTCTTCTACTGTTGAAGTAATTCCACCTCATTGTACCCCATACTGTCAACCTCGTGATGTGTACTTCTTCCGTCAAGTAAAAAATTTCATTAAAAGGTTACAAAATTGTGTTGAAATCTTACAAGAAAATAGTCATTTAAACACGCGAGCAGATAGATGCTTTGAAGATCCATTCACTTATTCACAATCAACTTTCGGCGCCGAATTTTAAGAATACATTACAGTACTCTTGGTTTGTTGCAAAGTTAACAAACGAAAGAAGCGTTTTTGAAAATGTAGATGGTATTTGTTTTCCAGATGATATTAGACAAAGAAAATCAGTTGTTCGAACAATTCATTTATAAAATGCTCACGTTGTAGAATTTTTTTATGTTTTTATGATAATTATCATCCAAAATTGTGTACCAGTAAACAATTCCGACACCTCCGATAGTGATACACAAAAAATATGTTCACGTCAGTCAGTTTTAAAATAAAATTGATTGCATTTTATAAAATAAAATGTTTCTATATAAAGGAAATGCATATAAATGAGATGCACATAAAATGTTTATATGTTATAAAATAAAATATTACATACTAAAAATACATTTTTCAATAGATAAATATATTTTAAAAAAATATTAGGCGTAATAGATGCTAATAGAGGATGACTGCAAAGGCTAATAATGACAAAATAAGACGAATTAACGCAGTTTTCTTTTTTATTTAATGGAATTGTTAAAAGTTTTCAGAAAAAATCTTTCAATCCTTAAATAAAACAAAACTGCGTTATTGGTGTAATTTCATCCCTTCACAGGTTGACAATGAGTACGCAAATTTTATAAAAGTTATATTCACATAAAAACTTACAGCTAACTCCTAAACTTTTTGTACCTTTACAACTCTTCAATTAAAAATTAAAATTCGTGTAAAAATTATAACTGCGAAAAATAGTATCACAGAATTAAATATGTAAATATGAATTTTATTAAAGTAAGTTTATGAGCAAAATTCGATTGTAAGCAAAGTATTTTTACTAATAAAAATACAATAAATATGTAAAAAGCATACATATTAAAAAAAAAATGATCGATTTCCGCGGGCATCGAACGCAAAAAAACGAAGCGCTAGGCCGGTAACTTACCAACTAAGCTACCGATTGGTTTGCAAAGGATGTCGTATTTTAAGCTCATATATATAGGAATCAAAATCTTTAAAAATTCATATCTCTGAAAATAAGCCACATTGGCACGTATTTCCTTATTTTGGCTCTACTTTCGTCAAAAAAAATTTCATCCAAATCGGCGGACTCACTGTGGGTTCCCCTTGTGAGTGAAATTCAACAATTGAACATTGAAAAATGTCAGAACGTTGGGGCATTTAAAAGGTACAATTCGCAAGGTAGTAGAAAAAAAATTGTATAAATGAAAAATATGCACAAATTTCATTCCTTATGAGCTAGCATTCAAGGAAAAGCAGGAGTATATTGATTTACGTCCATATTTCCTGTCCGTGGTAGAAAGGGGTGATTTTTTTTTCAAAAGATTGTGATAACAGCTTAAACGTTGTGTTATACTTACGATCAAATCACGAAATTCCAGAGTTCTCAGTGTGTAAGAAAAATTTCATCCAAAGCAAAAAACCTGAGGCTTCATAAGTTACGAGCAAAAAGATACTCACCTTTCGTTTTGGACTATCAAGGAATAGCATATAAAGAATTTGTATCAAAAGAATAAAAATATATACTGATCTTTTAAATATTTATTGCACTATCTATTTATAAGAATAACGCCAGAGACATCGTTCTTGCACGAAACTAAAGATTGGTTCATGCTGCAGGATAGCGAGCCTTAGGACACTGAAAAGTTTGTGAAGCAGTTTCTTTAACGAAAATATGTTAACGTCTTATTCCCTCCATCCTACATACAAGCACCAGCCCCCGTTGACTACTTCTTGTTCCTGAAATTTTAGACGTCGCTATTAGTTCGAAATTTATTTATTATTTATTTTATGTTTCATTAACTATTTAATTTATTTATCATTAAATATTTAATTTACTTATTATTAAATATTAAATTTTTCGTCGTTAGTCGTTTCGTCGTTGAAGTCGTTACTTTTAGTCAATTTCATAAATCAAAAAGCTCAACGGTGTTCCAAAAACGTGTTTTCTGGAAAGTATAGATAAAATTTCGAAACATGTCAAAAAGTTGTTTTTTTTAATTTTATAGCCCCAGGATAGTTAAGGTCATAATGAATCGGGATTTGCAGTTTGCCGAGGAATCCGACACTTCATTGCTTAGCAAACCAGAACCCTGACTATCGCGAGCAGAAAAAAAGGGATAAACGGTGCAAGTTCCACTATCCCGTCGAAAGCTAGCCTTGGTTAACAACA
>QLNU02015003.1:173128514-173150147 GCA_006491805.2 Dysdera silvatica
GAAAGAATGCAAAATTTAAAAGTTCTGTGTATGTAATGTAACCTCCACAATTGTAAGAATTTTTAATGTTTCTGATACTGTAATGTGCAATAAATATATCAGTATATGTATATACATTGCTAAAAACATATTATACATGTTAAATTACAGTAAAGTTATAAGTGCTTACTGTAATAAAAACATTATTACAATTTTCTTCAAGGGTATTGCCAAATAATTAATTCCTTTATAAATTGAGAATTTCAGTATTTTTTAAATAACGGTGTTATATTATGTAAAATGTAATAATACGAAGAGTAGTGATAGTGAACCCAGATATTTCTCGGTCGAAGGGGAGGGGGGTGTGACCATGCTAAAAATGAATTTTTTGTAAAATATTTGTTATTTTGAAGCATCTTGTATTAAAAAAATCCGGCTTTGGAGGGCTTCTGCCCTTAACTTCCCAATGGGTGCGCCCCCTTTTCTTTAGCCAATTGTACACGTTGATTAGATAATATGCAAAAGTTGATGGGGGAAGAGTCTTGGACTTATGGGGGGATGGTACCCTTGAAAGAAGCAATGACTGTCTACTTAAAAATGTCGATTTGCCTGAAATTCTGGGTTATGCAAATAAAAAGATAACCTAGCTGCACAAAAAATAAGTGTTATGTTATGAAAGAAGTTTTGAAAAATTTCCGTTCGTTTCTTTCTAGCAAAGCATTTCACACTTTCGCAACTAAAGTTTTCAGTTTAGTTTTTAACTTTTTTTTAAGCAGTCTTAATACATTTTTGGCATTCCGTAACAACGTTCTAGCATTTTTTATCCTTCTGCTTTATTTAATTAAGATTTAGAAAATGCAAAAATAAAATAACACTTTAAAGAATTTTTTTGCTCCCATTAATAACGTAGGAAAAAATTGTAAGTACTTGCGTGTTGTAAATAATATGTTTTTTTTACACTGAATGCTTATACGTTTTCACATTTCCGTGTTTTAATCTACTCGCTTGCTTCATATTCTTCAAACGACATGTACGGTCTAACCTCAATTTAACGATTTTCATGGCACTAGTGAAAAAAATCGTTAAACCGAGGAATTTGTTAAATCGGGGGAACACATTTATCGGAAGGTTATCTACGGGCGGTGAGATCGATGGGTCTCGGGGTCCTTCTTTGAGCTGAAAATTTATATGTAAAATGCTTTAATAGTAGCATCTATTACATTTAAAAACAAAACAAAAAAAAAACCAAAACAAACAAACAAACAAACAAAAACAAAAACAAAAAACAGTAGAACCTGCCTGAAGTGACCACCTTTAGGACTGGATTGCAATGGCCACCAAAGAGAGGTAGTCACTATACACGACAGACTTTAGTACAGGCATGACTAAGTCCCTACCAGTTCTCTCTTATAAAAAGTGGTCACGCTATTCAGGTGGTCAATTTACCAAGGTGGCCACTTTACTAGCTTCCATTGTATTTTTACATTTTCGGACATCCCCTGAGCAAAAACCACGGGTGCGCTAGTGATCGAATTCAAATAAGAAATTATCGAAAAGGAAAACCATAAACAAAATACTTACCAGAGCTTTGAAGAATAAGTGTTAATTGTAATGAACGTAAGACGTAGGTAATTACTAATTGAAGTTTATTTTGCTTTTTTTTTTAAGAGTTCGGCATTTAACACATACACATTGCCTCTTCGATTTTTTTTCAAATGTATCGAAAAGGTTATTAATTTGTGAAAAAAATTAATTAAAATATTAATTGTGAAAAAAGGTTATTTCTTAAGTGACGACAAAGTGCAGTAAATACTTCTTTACACACTGTAAACCAACCAGCATGTGCTTCAATTGAGTGAACTCAATTGAAGTTGATTTTCTTCTACAGCTAATTTTCCAACTGAAATTCTACTTGCAGCTACAGGCTAACGGAGAAAAGTCATCGTAAAATCGAGGAAAGCGAACGTTAAATCGAAGAAAATATAATACTGGACTCAATGTAACTCAAGCCTGACCAAATAACAATCGTTAAATCGAGGATATTTTTAAATCAAATATCCTTAAATTGAAGATAGACTGTATTATAGAATATTAAATGAGAATTTTGGAAAGACATAGTAAATAAAACTTTAAGATAAGATTAGGAACACTGTCAACCGGGAAGAGATACACGTCGCTTCCAATATTTGAATAAGTGATAAAATACGATTGACTAAGTTGCCAGAAGACTCGGGGAGGACCTAAGATGATTGATCCTGTAGCTTAAAATTGGTTCTACAATGACGAAGAACGTGGACGACGTTTAGGAGATCAGCTGTTGCGCAAGTACTCTTTAGCAGTCTGAATCGTCAGGCATTATTTAGGAGACACAATAAACTACAGTGAAATCCCCCATTAGCGGTTACTCGCTGGACAGAAAAATTTGGCCGTGAAGGGCAGAACATGCTGAAGTAGATGAATTATTTCATTGAAACATTTTATTTCGAAACTTATGCATTTTTAAGCACGTAAGACAAGTTTAAGATAACGAAAGTAAGCATTTGATGATTATGATAAGTAAATTTACACCAAAACTTTAAATGTTAAGTTATTTTCCTAAAAAAATAATTGATCAATAGCCGGTTGGTAGTTTTTACTCGCCAGTCTTTCGCCTACGAAATATATTTTTAGTTGCGAAGTTAAATTCACCGATTTTCCGCCGTTACGCTTACAAGACCTGTGTGATAATCGAGTAAACGATAATAAATTTGAACTGCGATAATTTTGTGTTGATAATTGTTTATTGGTGTTTCACAGTGTATCGCTATATTATTTAATATCAAAGTCTTTTTAAGTATTAGTCATCTGAATCGGCGAATCCGAGTCAATTGGGATTTTTTGTTAATGGGAGGGAAAATTCTCCTTAGCACTTATCTTTTTTTATCCTTATTCTCCTGTTGTAAGAAGCGCCGTGAAGGAGGTCCAAGTTTAATTGTTGTCCTTACGATTTTTGTCTGTACAGGGGTTCTGGTCTAAAGGAATGAATTATGAAAATGGGGTCCATGTCAGTGTCTGAGAGTGACCTCTAAGCAGAGGTTTGGAATACATTATTGTAAATCAGCTGTTATTTATTGTTGCAAATTACTGTAATCTGCCGGGGAATTTTTATTTGATCGTAAAAGCAGAGTGTCTTTTAAGAGAGAGATTTTACGGTATATGATTTTTGTGAAGTACTTTGCTGTTTGTGATTTTACGGTAAAAGGACAACAAGGACCATACTGTGTTAGAACTTACAGTTTTCCAGAATCAACCCCTGTTACCAGAGTAACGAAACCCCCGGCTACAGGGGGCAGAACAATGACACGCGTTTTGCAATAGCATTGGAAGTCGAACACAGGTTAATGGCAAAATAAACGAATGTGTTGTCTCTACGCCACCGTCAGACAGTTAGCTTATAATTTTCTATGGAATTTGAATCTTTTAAGGGCTGTGGACTTAACCTTCTAATTGCAAAATAAAGGTAGTCGGCAAGCTTTTTATTTGCACAGTTGGTAGTCGAACCCGGATTAACGAAACGCTTGGAGAACGTATTAGCACGGCACCAAAGTCCGCTCAAAGTCAGCTTGAAACGTTTTGTTTTATTCTAACAGAAAACTCCAACTCCGAGAAAAATATATAATATTTAGTGGGTGGTGTCGATTTCATAATAATCACTACATACACCAAAGTTCACGACGCTGATACTCACATATTTTATTTTCGCAAAACTCAGTGGAATTTTTCGATTAATATTTTTCATAATTCGTTATTTTCCTTTACTGGTCAGCTTTTCTTCGTTTGCATTTTTTACGTTTCAAGACTGCACTAGGAATCAAGAGAGCTGGGGTCAACGGCATAGCGTGACCTCAAACCTGATTCTTTTAGACAAAATTAAGCTCAGTGAGAGTCAATCCAGTCCAACAGATCTGAAGGCAGTGGTCGTAACCACTGAACCACGCAGGTTCGGAATTTTGACTAAGCACACAAAGTACGTGACTATTGGCGGCAGCAAAGAACTCAAAAATAAATTTCCCAAACTAAACAATCTCGAAAAAGATGTTCTGTAGCAAAAGTATATAACACAGAATAAATACAAGTTTAATTTTTAAAAAACTAAAGGTTGAACACTGGTAGATTAGCAAATGAGAAGGTAACTGAAGTTTTTGGACATGTCATCATCAGTCCTTCATCGGAAGGGCAAGTTTAATGTCTGTGTTGACATAAATTGTTCATAAATGGGATACCATACACTTGCAGAACACCATTTATAAAACTTTTTTACGTGAAGTAGCTAATATTTATGTTTGAAAATTTTGAGAGGTAGACTATGGGAATCCAAAAATTATTAATGATATAAAATTATTAGTTACAATATCAGTTTAAATAAGTGTGTGGAAAAAACTTCACATACATAAAAATTGAGTGTGCAATATGGGTGATTTTTTTTTTAAATATACGGGAGCAACGGGGCGGACAGCCTAGGCTGCATCTCTTAAATCGGGATTTGAGGACAGTATATATCACTTAATGTTAATGATTGGGCATAAAGACAATTATGGGTAAAACTATATGTAACTCACAGTATATGGAAAATAACTGTATACATATAACTGATATGAAAAATATTTATATGTAATATGAAAAATAGCGTATTCTGATTAGCCCACTCAATGTTTAATATTCTATTTATGTTGTAATTTTTTGCGATATAAATTTACCGTCATTCAATTCACTATTATAATAATTAAAATAGGGATTTGTTTCATATATGTGTTAATTATTAATTATATTTATGGTAGTCAAGTTGTAGCTACTTATTTTCTCATAAAGGTAATGAGTTTGTCTTTTTGGTTTTACGGCTCAAAGACTACAATGGTCATGCTGCGCCGGGACCTACTGTTTTCCGAGGAATCCGAACCTCTTAAGGCCTAGGGAACCAAACCCCGGACTACAGTGAGCAGTGCGATCTTTATGAGATCTCTGAGTAAGCGTTCTTTGCACTGCTGGGAGTCGAACCCGGGTTAACGGCGCACTAGTTAACTTAGTTCACTAGTTTACTTAACGCGTTACCACACTGCGCCACCGCAGGGACAAGCGTAATGAGAGTGTGATTTAATTAAATAAATAAGTAAGCAATAAAAATAAATAATCTAAGCAAGACTTGAGTAAATGTGAGTTTCAATAATTCGAAAATATAATCAATACAATATCATAAACTGAAGTTTATATAAATGTGATTTAAAACTTTTATAAAAACCGTAATTAGCAATAGAAACACATCTGCCCATCATTAAAATTAATATATAGAAATTTCTATGGAATCACATATATGCGAAGGTTGAAGATAAAGTGGTGTCAGTAATTTTTTTTTTCTATTTCGAGAGAAACGCTTTTCTCCGGATGCATTGCAATATATTCTTATGCAAAAAGCATACAAATTTCTCATCTATGCAGTTGGGAGTTAAAAGTTGCACGAGCTTCTAATTATACAAATTTACTCATTTAAATTCTGTTTCTAGATTTAAGTCTTGGAAAATTTTATTCACACCACTTTAGCAATCAATACGTTTATATGGTTATTATTGAACTTGACATGTTTTTTATGGAATGCAAAGACTTTTTACTTATTGTCTTTATAATGTTTGCTCCGATTGCGGTTTGGTTAGTATTAAGCAAAATTATCTTTCATATGGCTTAAATAAAATTTCCGTTTCTTTTATTTTTTGTAAACTTGAAGCTAAATTTGAGGAACATTTTGAAATTGAGTTTAGTCAGTGTCAATATCAATAGGCAGGAACAAAACTAATAAATTCAAAATGAGCTTATTTATTACAAAATTAGTCACCATTTTCTTTACATCTGTTAACAAAATATGTGCGAAATGGGCAAACATATGCGAAATCAAGTTTTGTGAACCTTCGTTGGGCTTTTATCAATATGTTCCACCTTGTTACCGTTCCGGATGGATGATCTGTAAAAAGAGAGAGAAATATTCAGTCGTTAGAAAACACTTATTGAAGCATAAAGACAAAACGATTGTGCAAGGTCTTCAATTCTTCATTTTATTTCTTTTTTATCTGACTAATGCTAAACTAATGGACCGAAAATGCTAAGCTGAACGATGAGAATAAAATACTAAATACGTAGCAAAAATAAAAACAAAGAAGCTTGTTCTTGAGAAGATACTATATTTATTTTTTGATATAAAAATATCATTTTCTTCAAAATCATTTTTTGATTTCGGTATTTCTTAGTAAAGGAAAGAGTATTTGTTGAAGTTTCGATAGAGAAATATATTTTTTTTTACTTCAGGTGACTTATTTGAGTCATTCATCAACTTAAATAAGGACGATCACATTTTTGACAAGCCTCTTGATTTGTGTCTGATGGCGTAAGGACAGTCAAGGTGATACGGCACTGAAATCTACATTTTTTGAAGAAAAAGAACTTCTTAAGAACTAAGGAATCAACTTCTGGACAACAGTCAGGAGTTAGTCGGCAAGTGTTTTTTTTTTACCATTGAGAACCGAATTCGTTTTAACGGTATCTACGCGAAATGTACCATTGCAGGATCCACAAATCCTTTGGGTATATAGATCGATTTTAAGCTAATGTTGTGAATAAATTCATAGAGGCTACCACTTTAAAGAATGTGTAAGTGTAATATTTATATAGAAATATATTATAGGGAATTTGCACGTGGTTGCATATATCATAAGTTTGTACAACTGAGCTCTAACGATAAGAATCCCTTACAAAAGAATTTTTTTTGTAAGATTTTATATATTCCTTTGTGAATTTTTGATGGAATAAAAGCGTATATATGCAATGCAAATAAAAGTATACATTTTGATATGATTAAAATTATATACTTAAATGTCATTGGAAATATAATTGTGATCAACATTAAAATATACAATATATAGTAAGTATGCCGAATATGAAACTCCTCTTGGTTTTTATGTATAACTAGGAAAATAAGCAAGGAATTGTAGTACAAATGTGACACTCTTTTAATGCATATATTTTACTATGCAAAAGAATAACAGAAAATAAACACAATTTCATAATTTTCCTTGTATGAAATTATAAATACAAGTGTTATTTTTTTGGGGTCAGAAAAAAGTGGTCCTAATATGAGATCCTACAAATTTAAAAATGAATTATAATTGCTGAAAAATTCGTCAAAAACAAAACTGTGTGTAATAATTAAATAACAGTTACTTGCATACACTAACAGGTAAAAAAAAGTGACATTTTAAACAAAATAGTTGGTTGCACTATAGGTTTCGTTTACGTTTTGTTTTTAGATTCCAACTTTACATTGGTTACAAATAAAAAGTTTGTCAGCCCCACAATCTTCGTGGGCCCACCTTAAACACCTTCTGTATTGACGCCACTGCTCTCTCCGTTTCTCTTCTGAACATAAACAGCCATAAAAAAGCATAGTATTAGACACCCTTTGGGGTCTCATATTGGACATAACCATGTTGTTACACACGCCAATGAATTTTTTAGCTTAGTGTGGAAGTTAGCTTAGAAACGAACAGGCATGTTTACACTCCACATTTATAGTTACCTATCCGATACTAATAAAGTTTTTAAAAGAATTTTACTTTGAAGGTGAAAATAGTTAATGAAAATGGTGATGAAAGAAGTCGATGGGCACGAATTCGGGAGAAAAAGTGCTGAACCTTTGTGTGCGCTTGCAAATACTTGACTGACTTGCCGATTACGAATTATGCAATAGACCACTGTTTTACGCACTAATCGTCAGGCGGAAGTACTTCGTAGGTCCGTTAGACTGGGGTCTCATATTAGGTAGGGGTCTCATATTCGGCATACTTACCTTATAATCGAAAATATTTCTAGTATAATTAAAAATATATATTTCTAATATGAATGGAAATATATATCTACAAATGAGTGGAAAATATTCATAAAATGAGGAAAATAAATATTCATAAATGAGGGAAAATAAATATTCATAAAATGAGGGAAATATATATATTCATAAAATGAGGGAAAATATATGTTTCTAATATTATCGAAAACTATTAATCGAAGCACATATTTTTAATTGCACAAAAGTACGTGTTTTCAAAGTAAACACACAATACATGCACAGCAAAACTTCTTAACAACGATATCCGATATAACGATAAATCCCTCTACAACGATAATTTTTCTCGGTCCGTATAATAGTGTTGTAGAGAGGTTTTACTGTATAATGAACCCTCCCTATAACAATGACTCCCTCTACAACGATAATTTTTCTCGGTCCGTATAATATTGTTGTTGAGAGCTTTTATTGCATATACTTTCAATACAATTGATGTACATTAATTTTTCACATTTTGCTATTCTCATAACTAAATTTCAAATTTTTAACTTATACAGATGATTATTGTAGGTCAGTTATGCTATATCATTGATACCATACTGGACGAATGAAACAGACCCAAGACATAAAATACAGAGATATATAAAAAGTAAATGAACGGATGGTTATTTTTTATAATCGCTTTAAGAATATTATTTCAGAAATAACTCATTATTGAGAGTTAGGTTGATTAAGTGGAATATAAAAAAAATACGATCAAAGCCGAATTATCGTATAGACAAAAAAGGACAAATGACTTAGGCTCGATTTTTTGATGGGGCCCGGCGGAGTGGAGACCCACGTTATTTTAAAATTGTGGGAGTTTTTTGAATGTACGCTGCATGCAAATATCTTATTTGTAATGACTTTATTTTCATACTTTAAAAATTAAATTTCAGAATGGATTTAGCGATCGATCGGATAATAGCTAGCATTTTCGCTGTTCCCAAGGTCCTCGTTATATGCTAGTCCTACCATAAATTCATAACCTTAATTGTTTTACAAGGGGACCGGAAAAAAGTTATCTAGGGCTTCACGAGACATCAGTCCGGCCCTGAATGTCATGAATTTCGGCATTAAGTGTTTGTGAGTAAAGTCAAATAGTTGAAATAACTACTACAGGGCAAATATGGCAAGAAGCCACAAATTTATGGCACTTTTATTAAAATGTAGTTTAAATTACAAAGCTTTAGACAGCATATTCTTATAAATGACAAAACCTCCGGTATTTGATCTTTTTCTTATTAAAAGTGTGTTAAAGGTGATTTGAATATGAGGATAAGTTATAATTCCGACACCGCGCTGTTTGGCTCAAAATAGAGCTTTTTATTATAGGAGAAAAAGAGGCAGCGTTCCCGACCTAGATCCGAACTAGGGTCTCCGTTGAGCCCGGAGTGCCTTAACTGCTAGGCCAGCGAGAACAAGGACAGCACTCCCTTTCTCCGTATATGTAGATTGTCAGATATTAACCTCTTTATGGATAACACAGTTGTCACATAGTGGTCAACACAGAAAAGACTCCGGGGCGAGATTCTATTTATGTTTATTTGTGGAGTATAGTTATACGTGATAATTCCGACACAATATTTTTTGGCTCAAACTGGAGCTTTTTGTTATAGGAGAAAAAAAGCATCGTCCCCGACCTAAATTCGAACAAGGGTCTCTCAGTTCAATATTTTAATTTCTGAATGAAATTATTAGAAGGTACGTGTTTCATCCTAACCGAGATTGTGCAATATTTAAAAATAGAAATAATGATACTTTCCGCATCTGAATCAAAAGTTACATTGAAACGAATTGATTGATCGGTGTGAAAGCTACTTTGCGAAGAGAAAACAGTACGAAAAATAAATTCGTTAAAATAAGACCTGACAGAAATATGGAAGAAGTCAACTTCTTATGTGCTTAAAAATGCTGTTATTATTATTATAGGGTACCTACATAATAATAACAGTATGTTTTATTTGCTTCATCTACTATTATTCATATATATAACAATGTTATACATTACATAAATCATATTATAATAAAAAATCACACGATCTAATTATAATTGAGTGCTTTAAATTAACTTGAGTAAACACATTCTCGTTGTATAGCAAACTCTATACTCTAAAACATATATCCACATTTTTTATCCATTTACTTTTACACCATACATTGAGCTCTTCTCTTATTTCTCCCAATAACAAATGCCTAAATTTACTCTTAAATATATTTAAATCGTTCAATTTTTATTAGTTCGTGTGGTAGTTTATTCCACAAATCTGATTTTTTTTAATTTATATTATTTCATATTCCCTCTGTCCTTATTTTGGGTAGGTATAGTTCAGCCTTTTTATAATCCTATTTTGATTTAGATGCTATGAATTTCAATTATTTCAGTGCGTGTATTCTTCTATTTTTGATTACATTAAAAACTATTGTACAATATGTGTTTGGGCTAAGAACAATAATCTAACAGATTTATTCTGTGTTTTCTCAAATTGTTTATATGTACCTCACGAAAATGTATACAAAATTGGGTTAAATAAACCAATATTATTATAAGGTATCATATTTTTTCGTTAAAGGTTTCCAATGATTTCTTTATTCCAATCCAATATTCTAAAATATTTTTTTAAAATATTTTTTATTACATTTACATTTAGTCTACTTGTGTTTCCCAATATACTCCCACAATAGGCTCCTGCAGTATCAGTATTTATCCATGAGTATGCACAGCTCAATTCTGTTTTGCCTCTGCCTGTGATATTTCTTGGGGATTTTTTCTTTCCTTAACATTTAATTAATTTAACATTTCTTGTGGCCGTTATAGCCCGGATTGGGCCTCACTGGAAAATAGTTGAGGATTTAACTAGTAAAGATTAGTAAGAGTGATAGCAAGAGGTTCAAAATCGAGCTCATTGATCTATAGGCTAAATTCTTATAGTTCAACGAGTAGTAACATAAACAATTTTTTTCTGGCATACAATTCGTAGATATTTTAACAGAACAATTCATTTGCTTACTTTTTATATAATAACCACAGGGACAGATTATCGCATAGACAAACAAGACAAATATCTAGGGCCCTCTTGTTTTAGGTGCCCGGCGCGAAGAAGACTCAAAGCTACTTTAAAATCGTCGCCAATCGGACGTTATCACCAGGGCAGTATTTTTATCACGGCGCAAATTTTCGTGACGTTTTCCGTAAATTACACAATTTTTTGTATATACATTGTATATAAACATACTACCGGCACCGATTTTATTTTCAGATCTTAAATTCCAGAACTGATTTAGCGATCGACAAGATGTAGCCAACATTTCGTTGGTAATACGACACTCTTTATATACGGGTTTTACTGTAATTACACACACTTAATTTATACAATAAGGGGCCCGAAAAAATATTGTCTAAAGCCCCACGAAGCCTTAATCAGGGCCTGAATATGCAAATAAGCTTTCTTGTTTGTGTGCGTACATATATATATGCAAATAGACTTACACACGCTTCGTAATGCTGTTGGCATCAACACACACATGCCTTTTGTGGCTTAAACATATAAATAAACATCCAATTTGTCGAAAAACGCAAAGGAATAATATATCTTCTACGTACTTGTAAATTTCGTTTCCTTCCATTATACGTTGCTGCAAATCCAATGAAATAAATATTATGTCGAATGCTATACACAAGGGTTTAGTTTTTGTGAGATAAACGTTCCTAAAATTTCCCCAGCTTTAAAGATAATGTAAAAAAATCAACTGATATTTTTGATAGGTTACACATGTTTTTGAGAAATCATATTCATTTACTGAAAATTCAACAAAAGGATTCTGTTTCCGGGCATAAACATTCAGACTTTATCTCCGTATGAATAGAAGTAAATCTTTCTAAGAGTGTACAGAGGTTTTATTTTTATATCCTTCGGGATTTTAGAGCTTTATTTTATGTTGTCTGCTTCAAAATTGCCTTTATGAAAAATATTCGAAGTAAAAGTTTTCTATAAAAAACACAATAAAAGTACGTTGGTATGTTACTGACGCTCTTTGAAAACAATCAGAATCGTTGGGAACGTTTCTGGTCGCAGATAAAGGAAACTAAACATCGTGTTTGGGAATAACATATTTGCAATAAAAATAATGTAAAGTATTGAGAAAACGAAACATGGGATAAAGGATTCTCCGATATCTGAAATGGAAAAGACTTAGCTTCTTCTTAAGCGAACCTCAGTTGAGTAAATATTAGTTGTTCTAAATCAAAATATCAGAAGTTTAAGAGCGGTTAAGATAAATAAACTGCATTTCAAATATTGTTTGAAATAGACTTACAAATTTAAAATGACTGCAAATAATAAATATGCAATTAACTATTTTGTGCAAATGTTAGCACACTAGGAAACAGAAAATAATTACGAAGGAATCGCATTTGAGAAATCTTCGTTTAAGCATTGCATACGTTCCAAGACTGCGCTATGAGCTATTTGGAAGGGACCGATACATAGTGTGGCCAGAGCCAAGAAAACTGAATATAAATTCAAGCAATAAAATTTCATCGATCTTAGATTTTTGGTTAAGAAATGTATTACATTTGGTATATATGTTTGGTCAAAAATATATTTGACCGTGATCAGAAGTAAACAACGCTGTTAGAAGGCTGTATTGGTTGCTATTAGAATCAAAATATCTACACAGATGATCTAGGAAACGGTTGACAGAAAACGCCGTGAAAATTATGTTAATAAGTAAAAACAAAACGAATCAGAGTTGTACATTCAAAATTCGTCGACAATTGTTTCGAGGGATATATCCCTTCTCGTCAGAATGATTGCGTGCTAACGGTTGGAGCGAAAAGCTAGAACTAAGAAAATGGTGAGGAAAAATAATTGTTTTGATTGACAAGTCTCGTTACATTTTCTCTAGTGGCCATTTATCAGTCAATGACCCAAATGATGTATGTACTTTCCACCTTGCTACAAAAAACTCTTTGTTTCTCCTTAATAACTTCTTTCTTAGATATACTTCCTAATCTTTTTTCTTTCCCCATTTTTAACTTTTTATAGCTATTTTCCGTCACTATTTTTCATTTTTGTTTGAATTTTTCAATCTTCTTTTACCATACTTTTTCTTTTATACCCGTTTGTTTATTTTATATATTTAACTATTTTTTATTTCAGTTTTATATCCCTTTAATAGATTTTCCTTACAAATTACTCCTTCTACTTATTTTATTTTATTCCCTCTTATTTTATTAAAAATTTCATATTCTTTTCTCAATTCGCATTTTCATCTTATTTACTTCCAATTTAATCTTAAGTTTATTCTAAATAACTTATCTCTTTCTTTTTATGTCAATAGATGGCGACATTTGTCCATCAAAACAATCCTTTTTCCTTACTCTTACAGTTCTAGCATTTCGCTTCAACCGTTAGTACACAATAGTTCTGAATAGGACGAATATATCCCTCGAAACAATTGTCAACGAATTTTGAATATATAACTGTGATTGATTGTATTTTTACTTAGTAATATACAGGGGATCTCTTTGTAATCAGGCAGAAATTTATTACTTATCTAAGTGTTTGTCATATTAAATACCCGACGGTATTGGAAGCAAGCCTGGACACACGGGGGTCAAAGGGGTGATAACCTCTAAAATACATTTTTCACTGTAAAAAATTCCAACTTTTATGATAAATGAAGGGTGTTATTCCAAGACCATGGCAAATTCTGTCCTTGACCCCCTCAAAATGAAAGTTTGTGTAAGTGCCTGACTGGAAGACCAAATTATTATGGCTGATATATAAAATGCTAAGGAGAAGAATGTATATGAGATATAGTGAGGTTTCCTGTTAACTGAAATAAATCAAAATTTTTGTATATTCTTAAACTTTTAGTTATGTTCCTCGAGTTTCCCACAGAAATATTTTTTATAAATGTCAAGTAATCATATAGAATTAATAATGCAAAATTTAAAGGTGCATGCTTTTGCAAAGCTCACTTTGTTTGTATATACCAAAATTATGCAAAAAGTTCTAAGTAGCTAGAAATAAAGACTTAAAGTTGTTTTTGGCTAAGTTTTCGGGAAAACGTTCCGATATAAAATTAACGAAGACATTTTTAATTTTGTAAGATATTATTACCTCCCACAGGGATAACACAATTGCCAAATATTGGTCAACACACAAAGCCACCGGGGCGAGATTTTTGTGAGTTTTTCGTGGGGGATTTTTTATTACAAATAAATTTGACACCCACGTATTAGTAGCTCAAACTAGAGCTATTTTTGTTTAGGAGAAAAAGAGACGTTGTCCTCATCCCGGATTCGAACCAGGGTCCCCGTGTCGGACTGAAAATAAAATTTTTTTTTTTATATAACAAGGAATTTGACATACAAAAGAAAAGAATACAATGTATAGTATTGTTATCCCATATGGAATCTTGCTTTTCAGTAGCGCTCCCTCTCGGTGACCCCCCGAAGAGCTTTACATCGCTGAGTGTGCTGGCTGTTCATGGTCTCATCTGTTGCATAAAAGCGGACAATTTGGAGTAAACAGGACACCAATACGGAAAAGGTTCTCCGCCAAGCAGTCACGCCATGTAATCAAATGGAATGTTGCCACTGCTTCACGGCGTGGCCGATCAGGAACATCTGACTTTACTAGATGTTTCCAGTCCTTTGCGGCGATTGTATTCGAAAGATCTTTATGGAACTCCAAATTCAGGGACCTCTTGATAGAAAGTTTTGTTCGTGGAAAGAAAACTAAAGAAAACCTAAAATAAATTACAGCAACAGAGGAAACCTTAAGCTGAACAGCTAAAATATCGAATAAGTTGAATACTTAAAATACCTCGGCAGCAAAGCGTTCAGTAAGAAAGGAATAAAGGAAGACGTGAGATTGAGAATTGTAGAAGCTGAAGACACCTATGCATAATTAAAAATTCTTAGAATTTATAAGATCTGAGAAGAAAAAACAATTTGTACAAAAAAATTTAAGTAACGCAAAATCGTCGCTGCTTTATTCGTGCCAAATGTGGAAAATAAGTAAGACAATAATAAATCAAATTCACGTTTTTATGAATAACTGGCTTCGGACAATACTCAATATACACTGGCCATAAAAGAATAATAATTTAGAATTTTGGCTTATTTGTGGCCAAAAGCCTGCAACAGAATTAATAAAGAAAAATATCTGGCACGTTATGTATTCAGGAGAAAAAACAGAAAAAGGCTTTCAGAAAAATTCCCGATTGGAAACCTCAAGAAAAGAGAAAGAGAGGTAGACAAAGAAACACATGGAAAACTGAAGGAGACGAAATTAAAGAAGAGGGCAAAACACGGGGAGCGCTTAAGGGACTCGTACCAGGTAAAAAACTGAGGAAAAAGAAAATTTTGTGAAGATTGCTTACTCCTGGGGATTAGAAGAATAAAGAACCAAAATATATTTTGATCCCATCATTTCTGTTCTTCGACTTCTACACTTGGGAAAATAAAAAAATCGTCAGATGTTTTAGAGATGTTCTATACAAGCTACAATATTTCAGGAGATAACTCAGTGTTCACCGAAGAAAGTTCATCATCAGAAAAATTGAGTTCGCCAAAGGGCTTTGACGTTGCGCAGTGTTTGTATGAAAAAATAAGATTTATGTATTGATAATTTTATTTTTTCCTAATAATAAAGTCTTTTTATATTTTTCTGCGTTCAGTAAGTTTGATCATTATTTTAATATACTTATTTAATAACTTCAATACGTTTTTCACACATACAATATTTTTTTAATTATTTCAATGTTTTTCAATTTGTTTTTTATGTTCAATATGCTTTTCAATTTTTTTTTTTATTCAATATGTTTTTCAATTTGTTTTTTTATGTTCAATATGTTTTTCAATTTTTTTTATGTTCAATATGTTTTTCTCATTGAAATATGCTTTTTATGTTATAGCTTATGACATTATGGTTAATTTCATAGCTGTATATTTTAAACAATCTTGTGTTAATTTATTTAAAAGCTGCATGATGTATAAATAAATTTCCATAGCCTTTCATTATCTATAATATTGCATCACTAACAAAAATGTAACACATTTTGATCATTCTGGAGTTCCCACATTGCCTCACACTTCCTTTAAACAAACATTTTTTATTTGAAAAACCAAATCGAATTCATGTTAGGTTTTCATGGCTACTAT
Source organism: Dysdera silvatica (assembly GCA_006491805.2). Taxonomy (NCBI): domain Eukaryota; kingdom Metazoa; phylum Arthropoda; class Arachnida; order Araneae; family Dysderidae; genus Dysdera; species Dysdera silvatica. The sequence goes on from QLNU02015003.1 coordinate 173,144,570, forward strand.
GCCCCACTATGCAACAGCATCACGTGACTTTCGAACCAACATATATTTGTTGATATCTAAATTTACTGTGTTTAGGGAATTAGTTCAGCAACTGCAAAGATGATGGTATCAGGGCGATTTATCGCCCGCCAAAAATTTTATTATCTTTACCAAAATAGGTTTACATTATGTAACTAATTATTAATTTGAAACTGGGGACTTATACATAAATTACACACGGTTTTTTGCTATAACAGATGGAAACTATCATGTGAGTTGGTTAACATGTGACAAATACCGTTTCGCTGTTTCTCCCCCTGTTCCTTTGTATTTAAAAAAAACAACCCATCCATTGTCCGGTTCAATTGGCAATGATGATGCAGAGCGAAGAGGCGCCTTCTCGAAGAAATATAAAACATGAACTTAACGATTAATTGATCATCGGACACCAAAGAACAGGAGGGAATAATATATGTTCAACGTTATTTATCTTCAGCTTGAATGAACAGTTTATTTATCATTTTAATGAGGATTTTAATTATTGTATGTAATTTAGTTATTTATGTAGTGCATTTAGTTAGCTATATGGCTCATATTACGGAATCTGTAAATTGGAGCTTGTCCTTTATTGCTTATCCTCCTCCTCTCTTCTTTCTAAGCAAACTGGGCAAAGGGCAAGACAGGGGACTCGAGCTAAAATGAACGTGACGGGGGTTTGAATAAATTTATTCACAATATAGCAGTTTTCAACCACCCGTTGAAAATAGAAGGTCTTATCAGCAAGCGTTGATTAACGTCAACAGAAAGACGGCCTGGACGCCGGTCAATCACGTGGACTGTTTTAACCAATGACTTGTGAACCCTGAATGTGGGGGGGGGATTTGTGCAAGGGTTTCATTGGGAAGGGTGGCCGCCGGAGGCGGCGCTGTAATCCCAGACAGGACGCTTGAACAGCGTACTCAGCCGCCGAGGCGGCTGAGGGGGAGATGGATTGCCGACCAACACGGCATTCAAAGATGCACGTGAACCCTGCGTGACGTGGAGTGAAGAGTTTAGTTCAGCCAATGAAAAGAAAAAATAAAACTCTCGCGAGATTGAGGTAAAGAACTGAAATCAAACGGAGTGGGGTACGGGTGTTTTGGTGGAGGAGAGTGTAATGCTTTGCAAAGACAGTTGGTTCCTGAATTTTGTTTAGCGAGGACGGAAGCAGCTAACCATGTAAAAATTAGTTTTTACAATTTTCGTGCCGGGACATGAGTCGCTGGTACTGATAGCGCCGTCATCGATCTACGTCGCAACCTGAAAATTTCTATTAGATTCCAAGCTGAAACAGGAGAATTGAATTCTCCAGGTCAGTCTTAAAGATCAATTTGCAAGTAAGCAATCTCTCCTTTTATTCGTGTGTTTATATGGAATCGTACGTGTCCAATTGTAGCCAAGATCTTGCCAGGCACCTAGCAGATATCCTGGATATTCGTGATTTGAAGAAAGAGCCGATGATGTCTTCCTTTGTCTTCGTGGGACGCTATTCGAAGACGACTTCGGAAAGTAGATGCCTTTATCGCCGATGGTGTTCAGCGCCGGACAATTAATGCCTCACTCCGCAAGTCCTTCCTTTACCTTCCCTTCTATTAATTCCTCGTGCCTTGCCACAGTGCATTATAAATAATTGTTTTACATGTATATATATATATAGATAATTGTGTTGTAGTGTCAGGTTTTGCTATGTTTGTACAAATCCCCTAGTTAATTATTAAATGTTTGTGTTATGTTTAAAAAAAAAGGGTTCCTGTTTTTCTTGTTCTTTTGTCCCTACTTTGGTTTACCAATCAGTAATTTTACATGCGGCACAATGTAAATTACACGGTAAAATTAACTATATGTGTTAAAATCATTTTGGTCTAAGTTTAAATTATTATTCAATGGTCCAAGTTCTTAAAAATTAATTCATGGCTCATTAATAATTTGAACAATTTTTGAATATTAAGAAAGCTATTCAACAACGGTCATCTCCACGGCAGTAATTTTATCGCAGTACGAATTTTGGAGTTTTCAACGATTTCGTATATTTTATAATTTTTCAATAATTTTGCGAATTTTATATGTTTTTCTTACTATTGCCTAATTTCTACTGTAATGTTTTGATTAATTTCCGTATTTAAATAATTTTAATACTACTATCACCAAAAAAATATTTTGAGCGAAATTTGTCAGAAAAATGTATTAAAGCTACGTATGTGCAAGAGATTTTGCATTGCTTCTCGATAATCTTGAAGGTTAAGCTAAAAAGTTAGAATATTGCTCATTTAGAAGAAAGAGCATTAATGAATCTTTAGTTTGTTCCATTTTTATGGCGCAAGGATATCTGGAGTCATTCTGTACCCATTAGCATTATAACGTATTTTTCTCTGAAAATTGAGACATTTTTTAAACGTCTGTACAACTGTACCCCGTTTTCGCGCGGATAGATGGTAACGTAATTTCATATACTTTTTTTTCTTGTCTACAAATGGAAATTTAATTTTACATAACTTTTTTAACAATACAATATATTATATATGCTGTTATTACTTAATGTATGTAATGGCTTATTGTGCGTAATTTACCAATTAAACTTTATAGTAAGCACAAACACACACACACACACCACATATATATGGGCGAAAATCAATTACTATAAGGTTCATTAGTATCCGTGGCTGGTCATGAAAAGTATATTTTGTAGATAAGGCAATCCGACTACATAATGTTCATTTATTAATGCAACAGTCATAAGCGTAGAGTTATATGGTGAATGTGTAGCCCCAGCGTCTTCACCCAATAATTTGAAATAAATTAAAATTTTACATATACAATAATATAAAAATGTATGTAATATGCACATGAGCCGCATCCTCCCCCTAATTTCGAAAGCACTACCTTGATGGTGATATTTATTTGTATTATTGTTTCGAAACTGGGACTCTCTATTTTTTTTTACAGTTAGCGTTATACCTTTTCAGTGAGTTTTTTAATTTTTCGCGAAATTTGAGGTTTTTCCTGAGACCGTTCCGCGAATTTTGCCTTGTTTTCCCGCGAAAAAATTACTGCACTAGTCAACAATAGGATGTCATATGAGAAAGAGTGCTGAAAATATTAAAAAAAAATGTAAACGTTTTGGGAAAGAAAAGTCATGTGAATGTTTTTTGTACTATAGCGTTTTTCTAGATACGATATAAATAAATTGTATATATCAAGTACAGTAGAGGCTCAATTTGGAAATGGAAGTTTAAATCATTGAACAATTGCTGCTTTGTACGATATGAATGTAGTTGTAAAATAAGAGAAAAAATCTTTTTATTACTATACATAAAATGAGTTTCACTTTTATAAAGATTATTAAAACACATGCACTTTAGTAGAAAAAAACTGTTGGCATTTGTGATACAAATATAATATCCTCAAAGCTATTGCATCAGTTCCATATCAAAAGAGTTCGTGGAGCTTAAAACATACAGTATATAGCTAAAGAAAATTAAATATAATTTCATTCGCGGTTAATGATTAAATACGCAAAGAAGTACAAATATCTAACCATAGGAATGAAAATATTATTACTTTGATAAAAGTGAATCTATTAACGCTGAACTAAACGCATAAATTAGATACCATTTTGAGGAGAAAATATTTCAGTTTCAATTTATAATTTGCAGTCAGAAATATAAATGATTATACGTTATATTATAAAATATTATATTTATTCCTGGGGTATATATATATTAAAATAATAATATTCCTGGGGTATTTTATGCAAAGTTGTAAGAATGAAGAAATTCACGAAGAGGATCTATAAATAAGTGGTGTTAGAAAGGAGATAAAAGAGAAAATACGAACATAAAAGAAAACGGATTTTAGGACAGAACTATCATTAACGCAAAGTCTAGGGAGAGTTGCCTGAAAGACTATAAAATTTGGCAAAGCCCAGCAACAAAGGAAAATGTTGGTCAACGGCCAAAGCACTAAAAGTGGACAAATCAAACTCATCAACTAAGTAAGAAAGAAAATTTGGAAATAGAGTTTGGCAACGAAGAACTTCTTTTGCATGGAAATATGTAATATATGACACTGTAAGCCATTATTAGTCAGAACAAGTCAAGAGAAGATTAATCGAAGAAACGTTTTCCCATAATTGTATTGTCCGTTTAAAACACTACAAGGAAATATTAATATGGGTAATTTTAAAGATAAATATCCGATTGGAACATAAAAATTTTTTGGGTTGTTCTTAACACGACGATGAATGACAAACTATTCATTATCTTTTTTTCGGGTAGGCTGATATTTAATCTAAATATTGCTTATATTTCATGGTTCAAGGAGAGTTAAGGTCATGTTTCGCCAGAACCCGAAGTTTTCCGAGAAATTCTACTTTTCTCTCGCTTAAAGAAGCATATCCCTGATGGCGAACCTAAAGGAAAAACGGGCAAGCTTTGTGTATCTCGCAGCTTGAGTCAAATGGAGGTTATTTACACGGTGACATGTTACCCCTACGCCACCGCAGGGCTGTATTTCGGTCATGGTTCTAGTTGTTCCGTGTTTTAGGTTAAATATGGACGCTAGCTCTACTTTAAATTCTGTATTGTTTGCCCAGTCATTCATTTTTAGAATTATTTTTTTGTAGGTAGTTTTGCTTGGGTTTTCATACCAACATTTAATAGAAGTATTTCAATGCACACTGATGGAAATGAAATCAATAATAATGTAAATAATACCCGATATAATAACCAGCTCAGAAAATTAAATTCGTGTGACAAAAGTGTTTTATCTAATCCAATGTTCATTACGTACAATAAGGGGAAAACGTAAGACACAAACAGCCAGCTGGATGGATGGATGGATACATACATACATATATATATATATATGGCCTGCAAAAGGGTTGCTGGTATCTAACTGGAAGGAGACCCACACGCTGAACGTATGTGACGATGTGTGGAACCGGCCAGGCCAGTAACCTAGTGTCCTACCCCGCCTTCAAGTGGTGCAGGCTGAGCTTTCTATTTATGTGGCAAATTAATATTTGCTACACGGATAGAAAGGCGGAAGGGGAGGGCTAATTCACCAACCCGTTTAGCCAGCGTGGTGAAATTATGGCTAATTCCTCCATTATGTTGACACACCAGAAACCATGGCCCCTAGTCTCCAGGTGCTGGAGTGCTCCTGATCAAGGCAGCGGTCAGTGTGGCATGAAAGCAGGGGGTGCTAAGAATCACTGGAATGGCCCAGGCTGCCGTTTGTTATTGACCTTGGCTACGTTTAATGGACGATCCCTTGCTTCTGAAGCAAAACTTCAGGAATTGGAAGAGGAACTAGACAAGATCAAATGGGACATTGTAGGACTCAGTGAAATTAGAAGAAAAGGTGAAGAGTTGGTGGAACTGAAAAGCGGACATTTGTTTTACCATAGAGGAAAGGAAACTGGAAGAACAGGAAATTGGCGTTGGTATAATCAACAAAAAGAATTAAATTACATAAAAGCTTAAACACTGGTAAAATAGCAATGAAAAAGATCACCCAAGCTTTCGGACACGTCAGCAGCAGTCCTTCATCAGGAGTAATG
>QLNU02015003.1:173153990-173181333 GCA_006491805.2 Dysdera silvatica
CTAACATCACCAAGATCCTCGAGGACTTTATTAAGGTGGCTATTAAGGAAACGAATCTTGACACTCATATTGCATTCAAGTTTGCGAAGATAGCCATGCTGCCTTTTCCTTGTCAGTCATCTTCCTGACAAATTCTTTATCACGGACAAGAGCACGAATTTAAGTCCATCGAACGCACCTGCTTTGATCTTCTCAAAAGACAAAGCAGGAAAAACTGAAACTATATGTTAAAAACATTCACCATCAGTATTTAATGCCTTCGCGAACTGTTTAATTAGGCCTAGTTTGATATGCAGAGGTGGGGGAGTAATATTCTCGGCTGGCGATTGGGTCGCTCAAAACGTTTGGCACACCAACTGGAGTTTCACGGATGGGGGCCCCTCCTTCTGATTTCAGTGTTCCCTTGAACTTGACTGTCCCACATGCAGAGGTAACATGGAAACTTCGTGAAGCCTTTTTTGTTGATCAAGGAAAAATTTGACCATTTTCAGGTCCTCGCAAATGAGCCAATTATGCTTACGATATTGGAGTAAAATAATGACCATTTTTATATTATACTCCACTCGCAAATATACTGAGCGACCAACTGGAACCGCACCATAAACATTGCCATTGTGCAGGAGAATACATGAGGCTGTTTTTTGAGCTGTCCAGAAATATTATCCACTTCGTTGGATTATACATGTACAACTTAAATTCCTGAGAAGATAGAGAATATTGTTGCAGGAAACAAATTACTTGTCTTCTGAAAACAAGTACACAATAATCTGGTCTTGCTTTCGGAAATAAGAAACGTTTGCAGAGTGGTCAAGTAGGTTGTTTTCTTTCAGCCTGATGGAGGCTAATAATTCAAACGCTTTCTTGGAGAGCCCAAAGTCACGCACAAAAATTATTCAATTCTGGTTGGCCAAATTTCTGAGGGGCTGATGACCACCGTGTGGTATCCGGTGAAGAATTTTCAGACTCTGAAACCATGTCTTGAAGCTCCATATCATAACCCTCATGCTCTTTTGATCATGTTTACTGTTTTCTTCTTCTAATGAAGAAAACCATTAAAAACTTGAACCTGAAGTTCTTCAGAGTGTTTAGTAGGTAGTATTACTGAGGGAATACTAGAATAAGAGATCTTGTGCTGGTTTTTCTAGCTGACACCCTTTGTGTTGACCAGACAAAATTAGCAGTCGGTTATGTGATTTTTTTCGGAAGGAGGTTTCACCAAACCACCTGAACTCTAAACGGCAGACCATTTCATTTTCGTTTTATTTAGTCACGAAGAATTTTCTCACAATTATGACACACGAGGAGCTCATTTTTTGTCTTGATCGTCAAAGAGAACTTTAAAATAAGTTTTATAGGCATGCCTCACAAATCAAGTTGTATTCTGCTTTTGACGAAGAAATGTATAGCAGTCACATATGCAACAGAATTCATCAGAATTGTTTACACATTTATGTCTGCTTGCAGACATGATCAGGTCAGAAACAAAGAAAGACAGGCTTATTTTTGTGTTTCTAATTAATTCCGTAGAATCTAAAACTAAAAATGTAACATTTAGAAATATTGTTTGTAAAAATATTAACAGAATCAATCTAATTCTTTCTGCTGAAATTTATTTTTATTTGCGAAGATAAATTTTGGGTTAACACAAATTTAACATATTTCACGTGAAAGGGCTAAGATTAGGGTATACTTATACTTAATCTCAAACTATTCTTATTGTAAATAACAATACGTGACCTTTTTTGGTGAAAATCACAAGTTTTAAGTTGCATGAAAACTAGAGCACGCAGAGGAAAACTTATTGAGGATTTGAAATCAGCGCTAAAAAAATACTTGAAATCCTTTGAAAAATCTCTTGCAACGGACTTTTTTTTGTTGACTTGTGTTATTAAAATAATTTCTCTTTTAGCATGTTTTTTATTTAGCTAATTATACTGACATTCACGTTGCAATATATGTTGCTTATAAAATTTTAAGCAAAGTCCATGCTGAATATTATTGTATGCATGTACGAGTGTATAAATGTGTTTTTTTGTGTTTTTGTTTTTTTTAGACTTCATTTCAAATTTTAAATTTTAAACGGATATAGCGAACGACCGGATATAGCGAACATTTTATTCGACCCCAAGCTTCTCGTTACATGCGGGTCTTATTGTATAGGGCATTGTACAATATATCCTGCCTTGGGCCTTGCAAACTCTTAGGCGGTCTGCTCATAAGCTTTGTATTGATTTCAGTCAAGCTATGGAGAATGCAGTTGCGTTAATATAATGTGGATTTTATTTAATTTTTTACTGTAGCTAGTTACAATTATTTCTTTCCTCTCATCAATTCTTTGGTTCATACGGCAATGTACACTTATTATGGCCATGCTGCTTTGGGTCCAGCCGTAAAAAGATACCTGTGGTGTAAAAAGTACTTAACCACCTTTCAAATTGTAAGTATGAAACTTTATGCTTCCTATGGAAATTGTGCATATCGATCTTCTTTTTTTCATAATGAAGCTTTAATTGTTTAGTTTGACAATTGTTCAATCATAAAACTATAAAATCATTAAAATAAAACTCATAAATTTAAATTGATAATTGTTAAAATCAAGCACCTATTGTTTAGTTTAACTAGTTAGCATTCTTTTATTAATTTGAAAGTTCCTTAATTTCGACGGTAATAGGATTAGTTCCATTTCTTATATTTGTTTCCTATCTCTTTTTCGTATATTCTTTCATGTATAATCATATATCTATGTATACATCTAATTTGGTAGAATATTTATTACGCAACTGAATTACGTAGAAAATGTTTGATGTAATATTTATTCTAAACATATACATTGTATTTTGTATACAATTTTAAATTGTGATATCGGCATGCTTAAAATTTGAATCAAGAAACCAAAACGGGTTTTCGAAATTATCTGATAGGGGAGGGAAGCACACATTACATACATGTATATTAGGTTCTTAAAATATACCCGACAAAATAATTTTGTATTTTTATCTCACCCCTATTTTTTTCCTTTGGGTTAGTAAGTAAATGGTAAAAATTTTGAAAAATTTGTTTAATATTAAGACATGTCCCAACGACGGTGAAAATTTAAATAAATGTGTTAATTTTCAAAATTTCTCAACACATTTATAAATTTCGTTTCAAATTTGAAACAAATATTTGGGAGTAAGAATAACTGAAATAAGACCTAGAACTATTTAACCGCAAAAAAAGTTTTTTTACACTAAATTATAAAAATAAAAGGTTTAATAAATTTCTGATAATGAATGATTTGAGGGTGATGGATAATGGCTCCGAGAGTTTTTACGACTTTCAATAGGTATTGTTTTTGCTCCTCATCTTCAGCTATGAGGTTGTTGTATTCGGCTATTTAAACATAATACCCCTTTTTGCGGTATCCTTGACAACAATAAGGCTTCTGACTACTATAAGGCTAGTTTGCTATCATGAAGAGAATTCCGGGTCGCAGGGTCATGAAGCAATAAAATCGAGTGATACTTTAAAAGCTTTAAAAAAAGTGGATGTGATTTTTGAAACAAAGCCATGTAACTCTTTGCGCGTAAATTCGGTCATTTCACCAAATGAAAATTTAATGCTTGGAGTTTTAATTATTTGATTCTTTTTATTTAAGTATTTTGGCCTTCCTTACCTTTTGCACGAAAAGAATTGTATTATCAAAAAATGCTAAAGCCACTATTTCTTCAGTAAGATACCATAAATAGCCACAGAATTTTGTTCTTGTTGCTGAGGAAATCTTTACCTTTATTTCATTGTAAAAATTAAGGTCCTTTAGAAATATTAAATTATATAGTGGTGCTTTGCATGCTAAAGGAGCAATGTACTAATTTTTTATGCATTTATTTACAATACACAAATATCTCTCATTCCTTGCAATTCCTGCAGAGTCAAAAGAAATTCCTTTTCAGAAATAAACACTTTCAAACAATAATTAGCTTTCGCTATCCATCTGGTATGGTGAAAAACATTAGATAGTTAAAATTTAATTGATTTTGTTTCGTGTACACTCAAAAATATTATAACTAACTGCAGGATCTCTTTGTAGTCGTCTCGTCTGTTGGATAACAACTTGGTCTTTGGCAAAATTAAAAGTAATCTCTATGTCTTTATTGATACTTTTCATAACAGATTTATCAGTAATTCTAGCAGAATATTTAAAATCGTCTATATTAGCGCAGACTTGCTTTTTTTCTGTCTCTGAGAGATTAGAAAAATTGCTTTGTTCTTCAGTTTTAATAATTTCCTAGGCATTAGCCTTAGAAAATGGAATAGGTGCTGTATTTTTTCTTTAAAATTATATTTTTGCTCTTATGTTTAATTCTTTTTGTGGAATGTTTTTAAAGCATTTTCTCTTCCCTATGCAGGGCTTCTAGTTCAGCAATGCAGTGTTGAGGTCTTCTACGTGGTATTAGTACTTTATGAAAAAAATTACAATTTCAAAAACTACTAAACGAGCCCTTTCACAGAGACTTAATTTTACATATATCATAAAATAACACTTGAATACTTATTTATTGAAAGATAATTTTCTAATATATGATTTCTTACTCTTCCAATCAAATATATATTATTGCAAAGCTTACTTTTTAGCACCATTTTTTACAAACCACATGCTTCTATTTCCCATGAAATGAAACGCAATACTGTGTATGGCAAAGCACCACAGCCCTTGTTCCCGATAACACGCGCACTGTCCCACTATCGTGACTCCTACGTACTGACTGGCTATTTAAAACTATGTTTCAATATATATTTGATATTATTTAGTTTATAAACGCTCATAAAAGTGATATTTAAATTTGTAGAAAAGTATTAATTTCTATGTAAATGACGACATTCATAATCTCTGTGGCACCAGTTAGAATTATGTGAATGGCCTGAATTTTCTCTTGCATTAGTTTTAGGTTAGTTAGAAAAAATGTAGTTAGTGAGACCTTAAAAAAGCGAGTTTGAAAAATAAAGACCACTCTAGTGCATATATTGCAGTGTATATGTAAAATTTCAATTTATTACGGGAAGATGATAGGGTTCTATGAGCCCATATAAATCTACGGAACCAAGTTCTGTTTTCCGATATACATAAGGCTCTGCTTTTCTTCCTAACCACACTGTTTGCCATTAAGCACATTTGTAATACCAGGAAGAACGCATCATATAGTTACCTGATTTATATATATTGCAATTATATATGGAGAAATCTGAATAAGAACAACACGAAGATAATTGGATCACTGTAACAGAGAAGAAATCATACAGAAGAAATTGGTAAATTTAAGTTATGGTTTAAGAGAAATCAATTAAAATAAATGAAACTAAAACAAAATTAGTAATTTTTAAAACAAAAAATAAAACAATTGACAATTACGAAGTATTAAATAAAATAAAACACATTAACACAGTTAAAATAAATACGATGGTTTATAGCTATTTCGGAAGCGCGTTTAGGCTTCCTTCTTCAGAACCCTAGTTACACTAATGTGACACACGTGCTAGAAAAACTATCGATGCCAAATTGCTAGTCCAAAATTAGTTCGGGTAAACCAGTTGTGGGTCCGTAGCCGCGTCTTTTGCTATGGGACGAATGAAGTTTCTCCAAATAGAGGACATGGAATTGAACGGAAGCTGATCGTTAACAGTAGAAGAGGAATGCGAAAGAATATGGAAGGCTTCGAAGAAATTGAGGTCGGCTGGTGAAGAAACTTTCTCTATTAGATGGGCCTTGTCGAAAGAAAATTTGTGGCCAGCTTCCCAGGCGTGTTTGGCCAAAGCAGATTTTTCCAGTTGTTGTTTACGCACGTAGGCTTCATGCTCTTTAAGCCGAAATCGAAGGGCCCGACGTGTTTGACCAATATAAACACGATTACACTGGCATGGGATGGAGTAAATTCCAAAATAATTGCAATCAGGAATAATATCCTTGAGTTTGGAATAACCGAGTTTATTGATTGGAGTAAAAGTGACCTTGAAATTAAATTTACGGAGGATGGAAGCAATTTTTGAAGAAATTCGTGGAACGAAAGGAATGCTGATAAAATTACAAGGAGAGGAATCAATCAAGAGTGTACTGCACAGCTTGGGTCTAGTGAGTTTCTTCAAAGCGTCGTCAATAATGGTAGGATTGTAACCACGATCTCGAGCGATGTCAAGAATATGGTTAAGTTCAATCTTGAGTAATTCTTCAGATGATGACAATTTTAGAGTACATGAGACCAAACCTGTAGAACGTGCTTATCGTCTAATTTTGTGGATGGGCGGAAGCAGCATGCGGCGTTTGGCTAACAACAAAATGTTTCCGATATACGCTGGTTTGGAACCCGGACGGCGATCTATGTACCAAAACGTCCAGGAAAGGCAATGAACCGTTGTTTTCTTCTTCCAAAGTGAATTGTATGTGAGGGTTGACGGAATTCAAGGTGGTGAGAATTGTAGAGAGATCTGAACAATCGTTTGGAAGAATAGCGAATGTGTCATCCACATATCTAATCCACAGTTTAAATGGTATGAGCTTGAGAATATCCTCTTCGACATAATGCATGTAAATATCACATAAAACGGGTGAAAGAGGATTTTCCATGTCGAAGCCATCAGTTTGCGAAAATAATTGATCACGGAAAGAAAAGCAAGTCTGTGTGATACAGATCTCCGTAAATTTGACTAATTCACGGATTTCAGCATCAGCAAAATGAAATTCTTTCATACGAAAGATAAGAGCTTCAAGAGCTCCCTGAACGGGAACATTTGTGAAAAGGCTTTTGACATCGAACGAAACTATTTTTAAAGGAGCAAAGGAAGAAAGGGAATTTAATTTGGAAATGAAGTCAGAAGAATTAAGGACAGTATCATGGTTGTTAGCCAGGAGCGGAGAAAATCTGCTATAAGAGTATGGGCCTCTTATGTTGTTATCATTTGTGAGAATGTATTGGAAATCGAGATATCCGAAGCGATGTTTGCGTTACTAGTTGCTGCAGGGCCCTTAGCTGCCCATGAAACCGTATTATCCTTCCGATTCGTGCTTCTCCGTACGTGAATTCTATTCCTTTTATTAATGGACCGGATGACAAGGCTATGTAGACACATTAACAATCCACACGTGGTAAATGAAATCGGGCGTTTATTAGATCTCCATCATTACACTTAGGCTCTGCAACGCCTCGTGGTTCGCTGTGGAGCCAGGCCTCTTCCTATCCCATTTCTCCGAGACCTCCTTCACCTCCTCGGTCCCGTACTGATCTCCTTCCCCTACGCTCTCCAGACCTGTTGTCCCGTTTCCAGTTTCGTCGTACACCTCTCTTCCTAGCGTGACCTTAGTTGCTGAACTTCGCACTTATCGCTTACCAACTTCCTTCCCCCCTTTTTACATGTCCATACAGCATTCTACCTACATTCTCCTTACGTCTGCGGACGAGAAATTTGGCTAGGGGATGGGTTGCAGTACCGATGTTGGAGACTATGGGCCGCAATGGAATGCCGGGTTTATGAACCTTCGGGAGGCAATACAGTCTTGCGACATTAGCAATAGAAGGAACTACGGATTTGTTAGTTTCGGGATCCAAGATGTTTGATGACCGGACTATTTTACTAACATTAGAGAGTTGAGCGGAAGATGTGTTTTTCTTGAGCACTTTATAAGGACCTTCACTGATGAGGTTGTCGACTCCTTCAATGTATTTCTCTTTGTCCATAACTACTATCTGCCCGCCTTTGTCTGCTTTAGTGATAATTATCGTTTGAATACAAATCCTTGATCACACGTTGATCTGAGATCGGAATGTTAGGTTTCGGTTTGGAGTTACAGGACAAAGTTTCCGCCACCAGATGCCTCAGTACCTCTTTTTGGTCTGAGTTAATTTTGCTAAACTGTAGCTCACGCTCCACAGGAGCGATAAATCTTTTAGGATGAGCAGGTTTTGAAATGCAAAAATTAGAGTTCAAAGACAGCAGGTCCAGTTGTTTTTCCGAAAGTGGACTTTAGAAAAGTTAAAAACCGCCTTCTGAAGTACTAGTGGTTGGGTGCTCTGTGGAGTATCAATAAGCTTCTAAAATTTGATTGAATGTCTGGAATGAAGGTGCGCGGAAATAACCAAACATTTTTCAAAGCTTTTCTGATCAAAAGAATTAAAATTAGATACACCTGCAGACAGTTTGAGATGGAGCGGGTACAGTTCTTCTTCGATGCGAGCCAAATTTGCCCGGACTTGCATGATAATGGTACGCAAAATGCTTAGTTTGCAAGAAAATAGAGTCTTATTCAAACGAGAATTAGAATTCAAATTGCATTTCAACGGGATGAACTGAGGAATGACCTTATGGTTGCGACAATTTTTAAGAAATTTAAGATATTGAAGTTATTTACATCTTCGAATTCGGAGTTTAGAAAATCTGTTTAGATCCTGTAACCACGATGAAACGGAGAGCGACATGATAAAGGCAGTGAAAAATAATTGTAAATTACTGACCGTGCTGAAGAAATATCTTGAAAGGTCAACCAGGTTACAGGCAACACGTTTGAGTCCGGCACCAAGTAGAACATGTGGAAAGCGTAATCCGTCAGCAGCGAAAACGAAAAATGAATTAAACTTATTAAGACCCGACGAACAGAGTCATATCCAGCAATGAACGAATTTTACAGATCTCATTGATAGGACTTGCATAGTTGGGAGTATGAAATGGCGAAAATACTTTCAAGTATAATATTTTCATGTCGAAATACTTGGAAAGATCTTTATTAATAACAAAGTAATTGAAATTGTTAGGGAAATTGACTTTCCGGGTGTGACTTTAACTAACGATTTGTCTTGGAATAAGCAGGTAAATAAAATTAGCACAAAGATTAGCTCAGGATTAGGTAGCATAGGAAAATTATCAAATGATGTTCCTAAAAGCGTACTGCTGAGTTCATACTTTCCCTTTGTTTACATCCACTTAATATACTGCAATAGCATCTGGGGTAATTTAAATAGCGGCAATATGAATATTATTAAATTATTGCAGTCTAAATTTTTAAGAATTATTGAGCAAAGAAATGTGTTAAATTGGAATGAAGTATTCGTTAAATATGGCTTGCTTCCAATTATCTCAATTAATAAATTTTGTATACTGAAAGCAACGTATGAAAGGATCAAAGGATTCAATCAAATAAGCATTTGGATGTAATAATAATTGAATATTGTAATAGTAATGTACATTTGAGAAGAAAAAAATCAAATAAAATTACCAAGGATTAGGATCAAATTAGTCACGATGGGAACTGAATACAAGGCAATCAAATACTGGAATGAAATTACTTGTGATATTAAAGACATAAATAGTAAAATATTATTTAAAAAAGGTTATTTAAATTTCCGTCTAATAGTATTATTGTGGCTTCTTGATTTGTTGGGTCTTCAGCAGGTTAAAATTTGTTTTCTACTGGGGACCCATCATTTATTTACATGAGCATCTACAGTTATGTACTTATGACTGATTTCTTATGTGGCATAACATTTTTTTTGTAATTCATGGTTGTTATTTGTAACACAGACAAATAAACATTATTATTATTATTAAAACACTAGTTTAAATTATAATTAATTATTTGTAAAATATGGTATATTACCAATTGATAAAATCAATGAATATTGTACGCTAAATCTAATGTATGAAAGGATAATAGAAGGAAAACATTTTGGATAATATTGATATCCAGTATCACGAAAACAATAGAAATTTAAGAAGAAGCAACCAAATTAAGCTACGAGAGATTAGAACGGAAATGTACAGAAAGGAATTGAATATATGGGAATAAAGCTTTGGAATGAATTACCAAATAATCTTTAACAATATAAAATTGTTTAAAAAGAAATTAATTGTATACTTATTAAACGGAGTTTGTGCGCCAGCGGATTAATAGGGTCCTCAGCCGGTTAAATTTTATAATTTTTACTGGGGACCCGTCACGGGGACATGCAAATTATATTGTCTTTTCCATACGTCATGAAATTTGTTATTATATTTAAATTGAAATTCAAGACTGTATGCAATATGTAACCCTTGTGATAAATAAACATTATTATTATTATTATATTAGTCCAAAATTTAAAACAAAAATGGGTAGATATTGGAAGATCATGTAAAAATTTAAATGCGTCACAAATATAATATGCGAACTATGTATTTGGCAGTAACGCCTCTTGGAATCAGTATAAGATAATATTGTACAGTTTAAGTATAAAGTACAACAATTTTGTTCGTAGTTTTTCTCACTAATATATCGATTATGTCCCGTTGAAAAATATGGCATTCATATGATCAAATTTGTAACTATCCAAAACCTAAAGAAAATATATTTATTACGTCAAGGTAAATATATCTAATGAAAAATATTAAGCAGAAACTGTAGTGTGAAGGTTTTCAAACAGGGTTACTGCGACTAAACAAGAAATCTGTCGAGACATTTGCAACTAATATTTTCAATGCAATAAAATGTATAATAACGTGTGTATATAACTGTTATATAAATTTTACTTTCAATTTATTTCCTTCTAGGTGCAATTCATCATTGCGTCTTTATATTACTTGGCATTAAATGCATCAAACTGCAGAGTATCAAAGTGGATCAATTTCCTGACAATAACTATGTCTCTCTTTTTTATAGTCCTTTTTGTGAATTTTTATAAAAATACATATAAAATTGCATCGGATAGAAAATCTAGCGACTAGCAAAGTTTGTCAGAAGATTACGATCAAAATAAAGATGGTATAAATTCGAGCATGTTTACAGCAAAATATTTTAAGCATAAGTTCAGTGTATGTAAATGTGTAAATGTGCATTTGAACACAGTATTTTCTCATTTATCTGTTTGAATATGACTTTTTGATCTAAAGACTAAAATTATTATACTGTTATAAATTCGTTTATTGAACCTTCGATCGCGTATGTTAAATGTTACATTGAGTGCAAACATAATGATTTGGAATTTCAATTAAAATTATTTTCCAGCCTTGCTTCATTTTTATTAGTTTTTAATTCAATACAGCTCTTAACAGTGTAGTTATAAAAAGCCTCCCTAGCGTTAGTCCTAGGGGTCATCTGTGGTAACTATGGTCAAGGTGAATCATTCCTGATTTTGATAAATTGATTACAGTAAAAAAACAAAACAAAACAAAACAAAAAAAGCCTAATCCGCAGTTATCTCACTTTCGTCAGCTTAACTTTTCACTTTATTTATTTCCATTACCTAACGGTAAGTGGCATGAGGACAAAATAGACGATAACACACGTTAAGAACTAAATACATTTATTTTAAGGAAAATTCCCACAAGACAACACTAGGCAACTTGTTCAAGAAAAACATGACATCATGAATAATATTGAGAAAAATACTAATCAGCATTTATAAGGTAGGATATCAACAACATAAGCATTATGCATAATTAGCATCTTTCACGAGTCTACTTTACTGTCCAACTGGAGCAGGAATTCTGAATACCCACAAGTGTATATCAAAATTATCATTAGCATATAAACCAATACAACACCAGAAAAATTGAATTTAAAAAGACTAATATCAGTCGTTTTTCTCCCTATACTAATGCTCTTAAAAGTATAATATTAACACTAAAAAATGAGGTCAAAAATTAATCTTTTTACGTTCGACCCATCCTAGAGACCTAACTGGATGGAATTCATAATTTTATTTCACCTGTGTTACTTTTTCAGTCTAACACATAAACTTTATCCAATTTTGTGTCATCGTTTTCTCAAATGAGTCCCAAATATCGTATATATAGCATTAATTTTAATATATTCTAATCGTCGGCTCATGGAAATGCTTTTTAAATCAGATACAGAACTATACGATTTTTTATTATTTCAGATATTTAAGAAAATGACAAACTTCGACAGAATTGTAAAATCATTTTGGAAGAGAATCCCGTAACAATCTTTGGCTTTATATTCTCTTCCAATTCTAACCCAAATCTCAAACATGAAGTCCAAAAGATTTCTTCTATGTTTTTTCTCAAAGCGCTGATGATATGTACCTCACGAAAATGTATACAAAATTGGGTTAAATAAACAAACATTATTATTATTAATAACGCTTTTCCTCTTTTTAAATGTGAGACATTTAGGCATTTGACTAAAATATTAGTAAGTAGAACATAATAAATTACAGTTATATTTTCAAAATTAGTTTACAAATTGCACATTATTGTAAACGAATTTTGAATGCATATTTGCATTGATTTTATTTTACATACAAAAGGTTAAACACTGGTAAAATAGCAATGAAAAAGATCACCCAAGCTGTTGGATGCGCATCAGCAGTCCTTCATCAGAGCATTACTCCATTTTACTAGTGTTTAACCTTTTATGTGAATTTTCTCCCTGGCACCCTGTATTTTATTTCGATTTTATTTTTACTGACATACTTGGCACAGAGTTTTCGCTAACAGTTTTTACTTGACTCAAAGTCGAACATTTGGCTCATGTTAATTGTAATGATTTATTTGGCTGATATTAATATAAATTACGTATTTATTACTGTAAAGTATTATTTTTAGTAATTAATAATTTTATTTTATATAGCAATTTATATTAATATTGTTTTACACAGTAATTTACATTAATATTATTCTATATTAATTATTATTAATACGTAAATTTAGCAATTTACCGCGGTTTGCATTAATGTAAATTCAACAATCCGTATTATAGAATTTGAAAACGTGTGTAAAACCTACGGCCAGGCTTTACAATTATCACAGTCGACAAACGCTCTAACTTCCTTTTCTGGTAATTTTTCTCGGATGAAGTCATCATGGATTGATGTTTTGCCAGCCGCGAATTTTTCTAAATGTTTTGAAAAAAAACTCACCGATGTTGGGGCATGAAGTTTGCTAAAGTCGCAATACGAATGTTGGGATTTCTTTCTTTCGGGTAAATACGTCATGCTTTCCTTTCATCGACGTTAACGACCGCTGAATGTACAGAGGCAAGTTTTTTACTATTGCAAGCTTTCAAATTGCAGGAGATTACGTCTCCGTGCGGTCCGTGAGTGTGGGGGCACCCCCACTGGGCTTTCACTGATCCAGGAAAAGTACTGATTCGCAAAAAATCCCCCTTGCGTCCGAAAGAAACATTGGCCGTCGCCCAGAGCTTGTATCGGCAACGTTCCAAGGTACAAACCAGGCTTTGCGTACGCTGCCATACACGCGCAGGCGCTGTGCTTACAGCTCTCGGATTCAATTTTAAGAGTATAGCATGAGTTTTGGCGGCCGGGATAATTCTAAATTTTTACCAAACCTACGTGTGAAAGTAAGACTAGGGTTCCCAACCGCGATGACCGCTGTCCAAATCATGATCTCGAAGGGTTAACTGAGGGTCGCGAGAGGCATATAGATGGCCCCATAATTATCATTAAAAAACTTTTTTTTAGGGCTTCCAAGAAAATCTGATTGATCGTCAAAATGATTAACTCATGAGAGAGAAATTTGCATACATTTCCCTGACGAAGTTCTGCACATAACTTACAAGTAAACACAATTCAGATGATAAATTGATTTTATAAACGAGATATTAGTACCCTTCACAGGGATAGCACAATTGCACACAGAGACACGGGGGCGTAGTTTTTGTAAATTGCTCGCAAAGGAAAAAATGATTTCACGGTGCCTCGTGGAAACCGAACCCACGACCTATTGGTAGCCGGCCAGGGCTCTTCAAACCGAGCTACTGACGACGTGTCGTTCTCCCCTCTGTAAGCACATATAAAGCTTCGTTGGGCGTGTTTAAAAAAATACGCCCCTGTGGCTCTGTGTGCTGACCATTTGGTAGTTGTGCTAACCATGTGAAGGGTAATAGCTCATATATAAAAGATAATTTATCATCTATCATTGGCTATGATGAGAAAAATGTCCTGTCTTTAAGATATAATAAAGCAGTACATCTCTATTATTTGGCGCAGTATAGCCCAGATGCCCTTGAAAAAAAAAATCAAACAAACAAACGTCTTTATTATAAACATATTTTGTTCAGAGAATCAGCATGGACGCTACTTTCATTTCCAACAGCATACATGTGTGAGGCAGGGTTTTCCAGCATGTCAGTAGACCAAAACTAAGAATTGCTTATTGCGCGAGAGCGTTTTCTACACGTGCCTTCGAAATAAGGTTGAGATAGAGAAATAAGATGGTCGGGACAGACGCGAATCCCCTATCTGATTGGTTAACTGGTGTGACGTCAACATTCAAGTTAGAGACACCAAATATTGCCTTAATTGGGGAATATGGACTAAACCTGAGGATTA
Source organism: Dysdera silvatica (assembly GCA_006491805.2). Lineage (NCBI taxonomy): Eukaryota > Metazoa > Arthropoda > Arachnida > Araneae > Dysderidae > Dysdera > Dysdera silvatica. The sequence goes on from QLNU02015003.1 coordinate 173,168,303, forward strand.
AAAAGCACTAAAATAAATTAACTTGTTGTCTATTTAAAAGATAATAAATATTCCTCTGTTCTTCTAGCAATTATTGAGCTGAGAATTCTGGTCTAGTTTTTATTGTTTAGCACGCGAAGGAAGGATGGATGCATTCTCTCTCTCTCTCTTTTTTTCGCTTCATTCAATTTTTCGCTAAAAATTTAGTAGTATTTCCAAAAACAAGGATTAGAAACAGATTACTTTTGCAACCAATGAAATAAAGGATTCGCGTCTGTCTCGACCGCCTTCTAGTTTTGGTTTTTTATCGCATTTCTTTTTTTTTTAACTTGAATTTCTTAAAAACCTAGTCTTTAACCAATTCCGCAATATGAGAGAGGCGGCGATATAATTGAACCTCGTTGAGACGAACAGGCCTAACGCAAATCATTCTTAATGTAGTTTTCCTGAATCTCTGCTAAAATGAAATACTTAAAGCAAAGTACCTGATAACGATTTCTTCGATTTGCATGAAGTTTACAAATTAAGTTCAGATTAATACCTGAAGCATAATTCTGCCATGTTTTTATTTGCAAATTCCTTGATGTGGAGTTATTCATGTTTGGCGAAATTGTCATTATTTTTCCTTCATCGATGGCTAAAACATCCTTCGGTCAACTTTATAGTCGAAAATGTGCACATGCGCAGTTTCTCGTGCTGATATTTCATCTTGATTACAAAATTTGTGAGTTTTTCTTTAAGAAAAGTATTTGCATGCATTAAACGAGAAAAAACTGAATGTGCTGCATAGTGAGAGAGAGAGAGAGAGAGAGAATTTGAGATATTTAAATTAAACTTTAATTGAATAAAGAATTGATTAATGAGCTATTCATCGGAATGATAATGGGACTGTATAATGAAATGAATAAAATAAGCTAATATAGAATAATAATAATAACACGCACAGCTTATAAAAGTAACCGGACTACAGCCTCCCACACAGCATCGCGCACATCAACATTGAAAGAAAGCTGAGTAAAGGCAGGAAGCTTTGCATACGCGCATTTTTGACTATAAAGTCGGCCGGGTGGTGTTTTAGTCGTTGTTAGTAGAATACAATGACAATTTCGTCAGAACCTAAAACAGGAATAATTTCATATCGACGAATTTGCGAAGAAAAACCGACAGGGTTACACTTTGAATATCGGTTTGAACATACTCTTTAAATTTCAAGCAAATCGGTGAGTTTGTTGTCAGGTACTTTCCTTGTTAGAAATACGACTGACTACATCTTTCCGGAAAACACGAAACACTTTTTACACTTACAGATTCATTCTGTCACCGTGTGATCGTGCTGATGAGGTTTGACTATGCAGAAAACATCCACGTTGCGGCATGCAAGCTTACAGAGCAATTTGTCGCATTGTATACAGAGATCTAATTTACAGAGAACTAATATCTTTATGCAATTGTGCGGAAATTAATGATATGCAAAGAAATAAAATATTGCGTTGTAGCGTTATTCAGTGTTTTTCTTTTTAAATTTGAAAACTGATGAGTTCACAAGAAAAAAGGAATTACAAAGAGGTAAACCGTTGTATTTATTTATAAATATACATCCAATTAATAAAATATACTCAGGGAAATATGACATTTATTTATGATATTATATGCATAATAGTTTGAAAAACCATCTGAGAATAGGCCTATATTTGTATAAATTGACTTGGAATTGTCAAGTATTCAAAGTCAGTTATTCTGTTGGCAAATTTCCACAGGTATCGACATATAACTTCCTAAGGCAACTCTAAACATATAAAAGAGAACAATATCACGCAAAAATATTTGATGGAAATGAATATGGAAAAATCAAAAAACTTGTTTTAATTCCACATTCTACTAAAAATAAAAGCAACTGTTTAAAATGCACCCCGTTAATGGCGTTCATAAATGGAACTTCTTAAAACTTTTATAAAATAAATGTAACTAATTTTTACCTCGGATTTTGCCATTTTTGACTTATCCTCTTGCGTGTACTAGAAATAAAAAGGTTATGAATAAGAAAAAATTTGTATTTTTTTAATTTTCGTTTAATATTAAAGTGATTAATATGAAAGTTATGTAGCGAACTGGAATTCACATGGAAATTTTAGTTTACTACTGTGCATTCGCGCTCAGTTGGCGCGTGATACCGTTAGCAGACGGGTTAGTCCATTGCAGTTTAGGGAAGGCCGTCTTGGAGGAACTGGTTTTTCTGGCGCAAAAAAACCAGTTTCGGCAAGACGCCCTTCCCTAAACTGCAATGGACTAACCCGTCTGCTAACGGTATCAGGCGCCAACTGAGCGCGAATGCACAGTAGTAAACTAAAATTTCCATGTGAATTTTTCATTCAGAATCAATTGCCTTCAGGGATCTAGAAACTCGAATTTTCGCATATGTGTAGAGGTCGATTTTATATGCAGCAGCCATTGACTTTCGCTTACGAAATAACCAATTTCTTAAATTTCCTTAATCTTTTTAATCGAATTAAATGGAAAACTGAAAGATTTTCGGAAACGTCCGATGTTTTTAGTTGAGTATACTTAGTCTAAGGTAAATATATTTTATTTATTGGTTAAAAATAATTAAAAATAACAAATATTTGGCACATTATTGACACTTACGTTAGAAATGCTTTTCTCAGTACAGTGATAAATCTGAAAGGAAATAGCAATAAAAACTAAATAAGCGCAACATTTTTTTATGTGTCAATTACTTGAATAAAACAGAATATATGAAATACATTACATAAGAACTAAACACATCGAGCATTCAAGTCGGGTATAAGTGTTTAGATACTTGAGAATAGTATTAAAAGATAGAAAAGAGACTGTGGATCGGACACAGAGATGGGAAGTAGGATTCAGGGAGTATAGTTGAGATGGCGCTATATGTTTTAAATTTTAGAAGGCAAGTAAATGCCAAAGGAAATTAAAAGCCGAATATACAAGCAAGTTTTCGAAATTTTATAAGGTAAGGATATGAGATATGGGTATTAGAAGTAAGGGGAAGCGAAACGCACTATGCACAATACAGAAATTCACTTGCTGAGAATGATTCTGGTAGTAACTCCAGGAGATAGAAAGCACACAACACAGACATGAAATAGAAATGTAATAAACAAGATCAGATTTTGTAAGATGTCATAACCTTTCTCAGGGATAACACAGTTGCCAAATGGTGGTTTATGTGTTGGCCATCTGGCAATTGTCTTATCCCTGAGAAAGGTAATAGTATCATACAAAACCTTATATAGGGAGAAGAAGAGGAGCATTTTTCCCGCGCCTTGGTGGCCTAGCGGTTAAGGCACTCCGGATCTAACGGAGAGACTTTAGTTCAATTCTAGGCCGTCGATGTCTTTTTTTCCCCCTATACATTAAAAAAAGCTCTGGCTTGAGCTCAAGCGTCCGAAAAAATACTATCTCCAAGAACATCAGAGAAAAAAAGACTTGGATCGTCGTTCATGTTCTGAAAAGACGATCATCAGCTATACAAGGAGTAAGAAATATAAAGCAAATCAGCGAGAGTTGAATAGGAAAGTCAACGCTGACAATAAAAATGATAGCGTTTAAAATATCTGGCCTTATTTTGACACCGAAAGATGCCATAGACAGGAAACAATGAAAACGTCATTGTCACGTCGTTGCCTCGATTAAGGAAATAGAGAGAGGAAAATTGTATGAGCATAAAAAATGAATAAAGTGTAAATTAATAAAATTCTCACCATCTTCAAAATATCCAGTTTGTCGAAACCCAATGAATAAAAGTTTGACTTGTTTGTTTCTGGAGGCACACGCTCATCTTTGCACTTTGTGAAAGCAGCGACGGTCTACAAAATGGAACTTGATAATTAGTACTTAATAATTTTTGACACTCACGTGTAAGTTCGAGCTAGACCCTTTTTTTTAGTTTAGGAGAAAAATAGACGCCGTCTCCATCCTGCTATCGAACCAGGGTCCCTCCATTGAGCCTGGAGTGTCTTGACCGCTAGATCAACGAGAACTGGAACAAAGCTCTCTTTCTACGTATTTTCTCCGTAAGGATGCAAGATATTATTATCTTTCTTAGAGATAACACAACTGCTTAATAATGGTCAACACACAAAGCCACCGGGGTGAGTTTTTTTGTGAGTTTTCGTGGGGGAAATTTATTATACTATAATTTTTGCCACCCACGTATTAATTACAGCTCAAACTAGAGCTTATGTAATTTTGGAGAAAAAGAGACGCTTTCCCCATTCTGGATTCGAACCAGGGTCCTTCCGTTTAGCCCGGAGTATCTTGACCACTAGACGAACGAGGACAGGAAACAACACTCTCTTTCTCCGTATATAAGAATGTTACTACGAAGCTACTTATACGTGGGTGGCAAAAATTATTGTATAATAAATTCCCCCACGAAAACTCACAAAAATCTCGCCCCGGTGGCTTTTTGTGTTGACCATTATTTGGCAATTGTGTTATCCCTGCGGAGGGTAATAATATCTTACATCTTTACATACGGAGAAAGAGAGCGTTGTTCCTGTCCTCGTTGGTCTAGCGATCAAAGCACTCCGGGGTCAATGGAGGGACTCTAGTTCGACTCTAGGGCAGGGCCTTTTCTCCTAAATAAAAAAATCTCTAGCTTAAGCTTCTTCTAAGGGTGTCGAAAAGTATTAGGTATAGCAATATTAATCAGGGTATTAGTTCTAACATTCTGACGAAAATAGCCACGTGCTATTGAAACAGCTGTCAATGTTTTCAAAATTAAACTGCGTTAATTTGTGTTTATATTTAGTTATTTGTTTCGCGCAGTGTTCAGCTATTCGACATATAATATGGATCTCTTCGGATTCCAGACCTGTGTTAAAGGGTATTTTTATCAGATTGTATGTTTTATCCCATCAAAAACTTTCTCGTAATCCATAAAGCAGAAAAAGAGAAAAATATTCATGTCAATTGCTTCTTCTGCCAACTGCGATAATGTAAAGATTACTTCTCTTGTGCCAAAAATCAGTCCTTTAAACCGCATTGTGAATTACCAATCCTTCCAGCAATTTTTTTGTAAATTCTATTGTGGATAATTTTTAGCAAAATTTTGCTTGTATGCTTAAGAAGGCTGAGTGCTCTATGTGCTGTGCACTTCTGTGTTTTCAGTTAGTTTTCTTGGGGATTGGGATGGTTATCGATTTGTTTAGTTCTTTTCGGATTATACTAGATAGATAAATATTGTTGAAAATTTTAATGAGTCCTTCTCTTCCTGTATCTTCATTAAATTTGATTAGTTTGATTGGGATTTTATTCGTTCTGGTTGCGTTTCCGTCCTTCATTGTTCTCATTACGTGCATATGCTCCTTTTGTTGATATGTGGGCCCTCTGTAGCTTCATTAGTTTCCATCTTGCTTCTTCGATCATTTTACAATTCCAAAATATATTTCTACCAAATTCGTTTACTCTTATCAAGATCAGCTGTAATTTCCCCATTTTTGTTTTCAATGCAATTGATTTTTGTTGGGTACTTCCTTGATATTTCATTTATTTTCCTGTGCAGTCCCTTTGCATTATGAGTCAATTGTAGCTGCTCAGTTTCCTGGAACTTAGCCGCATACCATTTTTCCTTAGCCAAAGATATTTCTTTCTGTATTTGTATGCGTATTATGCCGTATTTCTGGGTGCCTATACTTTTAAATTTCTTCCCTTTATGAGTTTCAAAATGTCATCTGTCATCCAGGTTTTTTGTTGTTTAATCTGTTACCATTTCTATAACCATAATTATCGTCAATTTTTCAAAACAAATATGTACAAATATGAAATTTGTATGTACAAAAAAATATGTACAAATTGAAATGTATCCAGTGGGATAACTATAATAAAAATACGTCATGTACACATATTTACTATGATAACTATGATATGACAATACTATGTCATAATGCTAACTATAATATACTATGTTGTAATATACTATAATACACATAATACAATGCATAATACATATACATACACATACATACATATATATCCATAATACACGTAACATACTATAATATACTATGTCATAACGCTGGCTATGACATAACTATGATATGACATTTACTATGATAAACCTGAACGTACGTATATAAAAAGTTGGTTTTTACATTATGAATAAATTGTGTAGTGTTAGGTCACAAATTTATGATCATTACTGGTGTGTTTTAGAAGAATATAGACAGGCCTTAAATTGGACCCCTCGAGGAAACATAAGAAAAAGAAGAGGTAAACCAAGCAACACATGGAGGAAAATTAAGAAGAGGACAAAAGATGGAGCACAAAAGACTAACAGAAAACATAAACAAATTGAAGTATTTTATAAAGATCTTATCCCCCCCCCCTAGGGATTACAAGCATGAAAGAAAAATGGTGGATTTATTTACAACATTTAACAAACAGTCAATAAAAAATTATCGATCTTACTTGATCAGCCATTTTACTAATGCACGCCTCATATTCGCTTATAGTTTTCGGATTTGCAGCTAAAATAGAAAAAAAGTAAGATTTCGGTTGACAATTATTACGTAAATCTTAGTATAAAATAGTTAAATTCTATACCTGAATAACTTAAAAATAGCTGTGATTCTGAACAATGAATTTAAATTAATACATTTTGTGTTGGCGCATTGGAAAAGTTTGTTTGTTTGTTTGTTTGGCTTTTTTATGGCGCAAGAGCATCTGGGCTATACTGCGCCAAGCATGGGAAAAGTAATTTTAAGGTTCTTAATAAGGGGAATCTAAGTAAGAATATTCTTGATTAATTTTTTAATAAGGAAAATATAAGTATGAATATCCTTCATTAAGTTTTTGATAAGCGAGCAAAGTAAAAAATTAATTATTCACAAATACTGGAATAAACGTTTTACGGTTTGTAATGAATGCCGCATCGGAAAGAATAGATGAGAGGAAAAGCAAACATTAACTATATTTTCATATCTTCAAGGAGAGAGAGGGAGGAATTGAAAATGAATTAAATCGATTTCAGGAAGGGGTAAATCCTTCCTAATGAAATAATAAGTATATAATGCCGCAATTCTTAATGTTTGTCTTCAATAGTACACTTAAAAAAATGGACAACAATATTGCTTAAATTGTTTCATTGTTACTGAGTAATGGTGAGTAAATTTTTATGGTTTATACATCATTTCTGAGGAGGGAAATCTTGATGGATAAGGAAATTTGAGCATATTAATCCTTCCTTTGTTTATTAGTCTTAACCTGTATATGCCAAGAAATTTCTCACTGGTACTACGAATTGTATCTCAAAATGGATTAGATTTTGCTATTTGTTCAGATATTGAATATAGTAATGTGCGTCACGAATTTTATTACATTGTTATAATCAATAGTAATTGCTGATTATAAAAATGTAATAAAATGCGTGAGCATACTAATATTATACCAGTAATGGATAGGTCCTCTTCTTCCAATCCTTCAAATTCAAAACATGCCTGAAACCAATGAAGAGAGGCTAGTATATTATTATAAGAGTATATTATAAGAGTATTGCTGTTAGACTCGATATTTAGATCCACAGGAGTTGGCCAAAAGTATGGAAACACCCTGCAAAAACATATAACTTTGACTAGTATGGCATAGGACCAGCTTTGGCATTCAAAACTGTTCGTAGTCTTCTTAGAATGGATCACAGAGATCCTGTGCAGTTTTCAGGGGAATAGACTCAGATAGCACAAAAACGTCCCGAGGACGTCCAGCGCGGACATTCCCAACGTCTCCAGGACATTCAAAATATACTGTCGGACGTCATGCGGTGATCCATGTGCATGCGTGAAGTACGTCCTTTGAGGGTCCTGAGGATGTCCGCGGAGAACATATTTCGGAGGATTTTAGGACAAAAACTGGAATTCCTTTTAGCATGTTTTAAGACTTGTTACTGCGGATTTTAGGACGAAATTTGGATTATTTAAGGATATTATTTTGATATTTATAGGATGTGTTACGGCAGTTTTTAGGATGAAATTTTGGTTTACTATTAGGACTGTTTAAAGACATGTTTTGGATATTTATAGGACAATAGTTCAATTTCCTTTTAGGACGTTTAAAGGACTTTATCTGGATATTTTCAGGACATGGTACGAAAGTATTTAGGACAAAAGTTGGATTTATTTTTATGATGGTCTAGAGACATCATTTGGATCTTTTCAGGAAGTGTATCTGTGGTTTTTAGGACAAAAGTTAGATTTCCTTTTGGGACGTTTCAAGGACATTATTTTGATATTTTCAGGAAGTGTTACGGCTGTTCTTAGGACAAAAGTTGGATTTCCTTCTAGAATGTTTTCAGGGCGTGTTACGGTAGTTATTGGGACAAAATTGGATTTTCTTTTAGGATGTGCTTTAGGGATATTATTTGAATCTTTCACGGCTGGTCATGGGACGAAAGTAGCACATTAACCCTAATTATTATCGTAGACATATAGGTTTCTTCAGATCATATTTCGCCTGAATATATGTAAAACTATATTTCCATATATATGTGTGGTTAGAGTAATTAGTAAGTGAAAGTTCTTTTCGCTGTGTTTCACCACTTAATTTCATTGATAATATTTATAACAATGAACTTTTAAATTATTTACCTGAAGTTTGTTTGCCAAACATTTTTTAGTAAACCTATAATTTGCTCTCTTTCAGTCTGACAACTTTTTTTCACATTTTCACCCATTTCCCTTATGAGAGGGAATCATATTTACTATAAATTACTTGCATATAATCTCCAAAGAATGATATTTTTCATCAGAATCCACACTTCAGGGGTTGTAACATGTTAATGGAAAATGTGATACGTTAAATTCCATTTTTATTTCTCTCCCTATAATTTTAAGATATATATGTAACACAAAGAAGTTATTTTGAAATTTCCTTTAACTACGAACTTTTTCCCTGATTACAAAAATATCGGGGGGCATAAAAACACAGCTAAATAAATAGTTTCATGTACTAACAATACGTACTCACAAACGTTCACAATTTCACATACTCATAAACTAGCAAACTTTACGGTTAAAAAAAGTTTTTGTAAATTAAATTTATATTTAAATTCCCTGATTAATTTCAACTCTTTGACAAATACCCTAATAATTCCGGGAATACCAAATTCCCTGATTTTTCCAATCTATGGACACCCTGATGCAACCATTACTCGTTTATAGAAACTTTCGCATCAACAAATCGTAATATTCCATCACAGTATTTCATTTAAACGATTTTCATCGTAATTCATCAATAAACCTTTGAATTCAAGTTAATTCGTAAAAACAAAATTAAAAACTTGACAAAAATAATCACAAATTGTAACTAAAATTTGCACAAACAAATCTTTTCTATTTTCAAGTATACCATCCAGACTTCAACAAGAAACCAGCCAGCACGCGGTAAGAATAAAATCTTCCAGCGTTGTACTGAGTAGGGCTGATAATTAATGTTTACTGAAACGGAACAGACTAATGCTGAAATTCTTTCATAAGAGCATAGACGTTATTGAGAAAATTTTAAATTTAACGAAAACTATAGATTATATCACTCTAGTATCATCAACAAGCGGCGGGAGAGAAATATACCTGTTTGCCTTGAGAGGCATGAAGTAGTAAATTTCTGTTGCCACTCTAAATAAGAAAAAGTTGGGAAGTAGTAATTGCCAAGCAAATCGCGATGGCCCAGTGGTCAAGCTACTAACTTTGAAAAAAATGTGGTTTAACGAACAGGTTAAAAAACATTTATTTTCTTGCAAAGTCAACATATACGAGTTTATAAATTTTGAGAAACAATACAAATAAAATAATATAAAGAAGTAGTTAGAAAAACAGAAACACATTTAACTTTCTAGAAAAGAAGGCACTATGAAATATGTAATTGTTTTAGCTACCAGACACTAATTTTACAAAGTGTCATCTTTAGCCTCTATTTACCTTAGTTCTTACACGCAAAATAAAACTAAGCATAAAAAACTAATGATTCATAAAAATGTAATTATTAATGAAAGCTAGTAACTTATAAAAAGAGCTAATAACTGATAAAACAAACAAGTCGCATATGGCAAAAAAAAAAAAGACTAGTTCCAAACAAATTAAAATTGCCTTTTAACGAATTAAAAATGCACCTTCTTGTGTGTTTATATTTTACTTTATCTCACTTATAGTTTAGTTATTTCTTCCTTTCTGTTTGTAGGTGGGGGGATCACGTACACCAATGAAGGAGTTCTCAATATTTTCCTAAAATATTCGGCGTGTTTTAGATTTCCTCGCCCCGTGGGTTGGGGATTATATATTTCACTCCCCGTACTCTCCTACTTTTCTAAAAAAGCGACTAAGGACGGAGTAGCCACTGGTATAATTATACCTGTATAAGTGGCTCCCCTCATCACAATGACGGAATCATTTATGGTCTCTAGATCGAAAGGATATAATGATATATATATATATATATCATTTATGGTCGCTAAGCCGAAAGGATATAATGATATATATAATTTTGCAGAATTAATATACTATTATAATAGAAAATAATTTTTACGAAAATATGTCCGTATTGTACTACATCCTAGAGACCATTGGCGTAGGCAGAAAGTTCGTAAGGGGGCTACTCAATAGGGGGGGGGTTACAATGCTACAATTCACATATTCCTATGCAAAATTTCATTGCAATGGGGGGTTAAGACCCCCATTAACATACTCCTCCATACGCCAATGCTAGGGTGTGTCTGAAAAAAACGTTATATGGATATTTCAAAATGAATATCCTATGAATGTCCTAAATATGTCCGCATTGTGCTACATCCTAAGGGTGTCCGAAGTGATTATCCTAAGGAAGTTGGAAATGAACATCCTGCGGACGTTCAAAAACGGACGTCCTACGGAAGCCCGAAATAAATATCCTACGGAAGTTCCAAAGCGGACGTCTTACGAACGTGCGAAATATATCCGTATTGTGCTACATCTTAGGAGCGACCGAAATAAACGTCCTAGGGACGTCCGAAATAAACATCCATCCTACTGACGCTCCAAAACGAACGTCCTGTTGACTTCCGAAATCTGTTCGCATTGCGTGTGGACAAAGTATGGACAGAAGGGACCAAAAAAGGACGTCCTGGGAACGTTTTGTGCTATCTGGGTAGTAGCATTCTTCCTGCAAAATATAGGCAAGTTCCCTTAATGACGCTTGAGGTGGATAGAGCGTTCGAAAGTTCGAAACCACAAGAGCTCAATAATATTAACATTGGGCGATTATGGATGCCATGAAAGATATGAAATTTCATCTCGGAGCTCAGAAAAATCAGTCCTCGACGGCGTAAGCTGTGGGATCAGGGGCTTTGCCATCTTGATAAACAGCACCACCACCATCAGAAAACGATCTCTGAAGCTTGGGATGGACCTAGTCACTCAAAATGGGCATTTAGTCGTTGGCAGTAATGTTATCTTGCAGAGGTATACCTCTATCTAGGGATAGATCTACTAGAATAACATGATATAGTTTCCCATATCATGATGGAACCCTCGTCATGTTTCACTTTTGGTAGCAAATAATTTGAATAATAAGCTTTGGATGGCATTCACCAGCCAGACGTAAATTCGGACGAAAGTCAGAAATAGTGTAAAGCTTGACTTATCTGACTAAATGACCTTTGTCCATTGCTCCATAGTCCAGGTTTTATAACTATGGAGCCACTATCTCCTCTTAGAAGCATTTTGATTACTGATGAATGGTTTTGCAATGGCAGTTTGTCCATAAAAATCTTGTTTGTGCAGTTCTTTTCGTATTGCTTTGATGCTGATAGGGTTTGTGAGCATGGTATTCGGCTCAGTAGTCGCTTTTGCAGCTGTAGACATCAGATTTTTCATCACAACCTTAAGCAATTATCGCTTGTCTCTGTCATTCAACACACATTTCCATCCATGCTGGTGTTTGTCAGATGCGGTTTTTCCAGTCTTACTGTACGCAGTCATCATCTTGGATGTTGTACCTCATGATGAATTGAAAATTTATACTACCTTGGTCACAGAAGCACCCATCACACGAGCCATAACAATTTGGCAGAGTTGGAATTCCGTCAGCTCTGAAATAATTCACCCACAACTAAACAAAATGCGGTCTTGACGACAAAGAAAGTTTTTAATATGCAGACAATTTTATATCGGTAGTTGCTTTACGACAGACAGACAGCACCACCTGCAAACTCTGCTATAGCACAAATGTAAAATGAAGGCATGAATTTTGCAAGGTGTTTCCGTATTTTTGCCCAGCCCCTGTAGATTTACCGAACCGATTCATAAAATAAAACAGGAAAGGTGGATTTTTGACTTGTACTCTTCTTCTTCTTCTCACCGATCCAATTTCTTCTTATAATCTTACAAAAAATTTCTTTTAAACCATAAATTTTTTGGTTGTAAGTCATAAGATGATCTGCAAGTTCTGCGAATTCGTTCCTTAGCCTCTGTTTCAGTAAAGTTAATTTTTTATGATGCTTATCGCAGCTGTGGTGTATAGCTATATGATTCTTGCATTAAATTGATAAATTAATAATTTTAATTTGTAAAATAATTCGTTCAAACTTGACCACTTACTTTTAATTCCACATTTGTGACTATCAGAACTAATGTATGATAAACCCATACTAAATTACATAATGACATAAAAAGGAAGTGTACAAGGTAAGATAAATAAATTAAGGATATATAATAAAGTAAAAACTAAGTAGTATATATAATAAAATAAAAATTAAATAGTATTCATACTAAAATAAAAACTAAGTAGTATATATTCTAAAATAAAAACTAAGCAATATATGTACTAATATAAAAATTAAGTACAGTTGAAACCGCATATATGCAAATGGGTGCGTCAACGAAATCCTATGCATATAAGCGAGTTTCGCATATAAGCGGGTTTTACATAAAAGAGGTATTCTCTGAACTATAGCGTGGAAATAATTTGCTCATTAAATTTTTAATGAATTTTATTATTAAATTATATATTCTTATTTCTAATTTTATAAATCATACACATTATTT
>QLNU02015003.1:173188763-173202698 GCA_006491805.2 Dysdera silvatica
AACACTCACGTCGTTTACGTTCATTTTCCCGTCTCTCCACTCCATCGTTTTCTTCAAAATTCCCCCCCCCCATTCTTCCTCTTTATTTGTCAGCACCTGGAAGTCCCCAACCCTGTTCCTCTTCTTAAAAATACATAAGAGAATAAAGAGGGGGGAAGTTCTTTCCATTGTAAAACCCTGGAAACAGGGCGTTTTTTTTTCAGTCAAAGTTTAAGATTGAAATTTATGATAAAAACCCAGAAAACATATACGTGCAATAACGCTACAAGGCAGTTGAAGCACGATTTAAAAGTCCTCAGCCTAATTTTTATGCCGAAGTCTAACCGAAAATAAGAATAACAGAGCTGCATTTGTTGTTCTTATTATTTATTTCGTTTGTACAGGTCAGAACCCCTATTTTCGGTGAAGCTGAAAACTTTTTCCCCTTAAAATTAGGAATATACGACAAATGCGAGCTGAATTTATGGTTGTTACGTCATAGACTGGAAAAACTAAACTTTCCCCTACTAATGAAAAGTTTTTGAATAAATAAAAAGTATTAAAAGATTACAACAAATGTGGGTCTGTTTTTCGGGATAAGTTTAAATTTCTCTTCTCCGCTTGTCTGCAGCCGAGGGCCTAGGTTCATCTATGTCACTTTGATCGCTATCAGATCCGTCAAACGTTGCTCCGTGGGTTTCACCCAAGTCTGAAACATACGGAAATATTTCTCAGATAAACAGAAAAGTTAGTTCATGCGTGACAATGATATAATTTGTTTTGTGTCCCGTTTTTAAAGCAGATTGATTGATCGATCCATTTTAATGATTATGCAGTTGCCAAATGTTGTCGGAAAAAAGCAAAAATTAGTTGAATGATGTTTGGAAAATGTTTAGTTTTCTACCAAACCTGGCAACTTTGGTTTATTGAACGATTAATTTGTTGGTTTGATAGAGAAAAGAGAGAGATAATAGAACAGCAATTAAAAATACAGCAATTGAAATGACACCAATCCATCGATCGGTGATTATTGTTGGCGAAGATCCAGATTTATTAGTCTTATTAACTGCCCTTTCTCAATCCGCCAATGTTTACTTCATGAAGCCGGGCAACGGTAAAGTTTCACAACAAATCTATTTATCGTCTAGTTTTGAAGAAAAGGCAGCAATTGAAAATTTATTATTTTTACATGTTTTCAGCGGTTGTTACTCCACATTTGCGATTTTCGGCCACGGCAAAACCAAATTTATCAACGTCTTTGTCCAAAACTCAGATTTGCTTCCCCTCGCTCATCTGTTACAGACCCACAAGCTATCGCAAAAGCTAGGAATCAATTTTTACTTCGTTTGTACGGTTGTAAGGATGAAAACATGACTTTGAACGATTTAAGACATTAGTGTTTCATCAAGACCGTGTACAACAGTAAATACAACATTGCTTCTTTGTCCGCAGCTGAAGCTGCTGCTGAACAACACTCATTCAGGGCGTACCACCAAGTCCAACTTTGGCGAGGAAATGCTCTGGAACCAGAAAAATGGGGTTGGAAAAAAACCAGCTACGGACTATCTCCTGTCACTACTTTGAAACCTCCCGCTCCAGTAAAGCTTCAAAGCTTATCTCCTGCAGGTGTAAAAAAGGCTGCCGTGGCGCTTGTGGCCGCAGGAAAAGCGGGTTTAAATGTTCTATCATGTGCCTCGAGTGCAACAATTCATGCGAGAATATCTCTGAAGGTATCCTCGATGATTTGGATGAAGATGATCTACAAGAAGTGGAACTCAAACTGTTGACTGGGAACATTGATCAAGGTGATGAGAGCGTTTTCGAGGAATCATGTGAATTTGAAGGTCTAGCTTGTACAGAGCCCGAAAACATAGACGAATTGTCAGTTTAGTCTTTTTTTTACCTCTTTTTTTTTCTCTATCAACAAACAAATTAATGGCTCAATAAACCAAAGTTTCCAGGTTTGGTCGAAAACTAAACATTTTCTGAACGTAATTCAATTAATCTTTGCTTTTTTCCCGGCAATATTTGGCAACTACGCAATCATTAAAATAGATCGATCGATCAATCAATCTACTTTAAAAATGGGACATGAAACAAATTATATCATTGTCACGCATGAACTTACTTTTCTGTTTGACTGAGAAATATTTCCGTACGTTTCAGACTTGGGTGAAACCCACGGAGTAACGTTTGACGGATCTGATAGCGATCAAAGTGTCATAGATGAACTTGGGTCCTTGGCTGCAGTCAAGCAGAGAAGAAAATTTTAAACTTATCCCGAAAAACGGACTCACATTTGTTATAATTTTTGAATACTTTTTCTTTTTTTCAAAAACTTTTCATTAGTAGGGGAAAGTTTAGTTTTTCCAATCTATGACATAACAATCATAAATTCAGCTTGCATTTATCGTATGTTCCAAACTTTAAAGAAAAGTTTTCAGCTTTCCCGAAAATAGGGATCCTGACCTGTACAAATGACATAAATAATAAGAACAACAAACGCATCTCTGTTAAGTTTAAGAACTATTAGATCATGTATCAACTGCCTTGTAACATTATTGCACGTATGTATTTTCTGGGTTTTTATCATAAATTTGAATCTTAAACTTTAACTGAAAAAACCCGCCCTGTTTCCAGGGTTTTACAGTGGAAAGTACTCCCCCCCCCCCTCGTTCTCTTATCTCTTTTTTAGGAAGAGGTATGGGGTTGGGAACTTCCGGGTGCTGACAAAGAGGAAGATTGAGGGTGGGGGGGAAGTGAGAGTTTTGAAGAAAAAGATGGAGTAGAGAGACGGGAAAACGAACATAAACCACGTGAGTGTTTAAGGGGAGTTGCGTAACTTAGCGCATGCAGCCCCGAGGCGCGTGATTCGAGGCACGCCAACGCCTCCCAATTTAGTCCTACGTCAAAATGTCATATAACCTTTTTTGTTGCAAATTTTGTCTACTTTCCGAATTTCTCGGTATTTTTTTTTAAAAAAAAAACCCTTTTTAGGAAGACACGATTTTATTGTTTTCTTTCAAAATTTGAGATTGGGGGGGGATTTTTGATGGGAAGTTTAAAATTCGGAATCAGCGACCCAAAAAACATAAAGCCTATTTCCAGAACTATCATTAATTTTTCCAGATAAAGTCTCTATATGGTCTCTATTGCCTGTACTACATGGGGAAAGGAATGAACGTGGCGATCAACTCATCGAATTTGCAGAAGCTGAAAATCTTAACATCAAGAATTCATTTTTTAAGAAAGCACAAAGAAAATGGACATGGAAACACCCCAATGGAGGAACCAGCGAAATTGACTATATACTGGCAAACAAGAAATCAATTATTGAAGATTGCAGCGTCCTGAACAGATTTAATACCGGAAGTGATCATCGAATGGTGAGATGTTAAATGCACTTAAATACTAGATTAGAAAGACAGAAGCTTATTAGGAAACAGACAGAAGCTTATTAGGATTATGTAAACGAGTGGATTTAAAGAAATTAAAAGAAAATACCGAGGCATTCAAGTTGGAATTATAAAATCGCTTTTCTGCACTGGAAGGACTTATTGAAGAAGTTGATATCTCAGAAGCAAACGAAAACATTGTTAAGACAATAGTTGTCTTCATTACTGCAGTGAGAATTCGTTCTAAGACTTAATGTTTTAACAACGGAAGCTTTGTGGCATGTTGGATGATGCGATTTAAAATCGAGATATCTGTCTGTATGTGTGGGTTTACGGTAAACTGAGGTGAAGATTGAGTTATCGTGAGATCTGTGTACAAGAACGTCTAGGAAAGGGAGTTTATTGTTCTGTTCTGTTTCGTATGTGAATTTTATATGTGAGTTTAAGTTATTAAGGTAATGGAAGAAGCTTTGGAGTGTATTATACATGCCACAAAGCTTCCGTTGTTAAAACATTAAGTCTTAGAGCGAATTCTCACTGCAGTAATGAAACACTTTCAAACACAGAAACAAAACACATACACACGGCACTTAAAAATAATGGATACCCTAAACGATTCATTCTCAGAAACTGTAGACCCAATAGTACATCTTTAAACAATACATCTCACACCCGCATATCTATTCCATATATTCACGGCATTTCCGAAACAATCTCTCGCATCCTTAAAGAGGCAAATATCAAAACATTCTATTCCCCTGTCACAACACTTCGCAAACAACTTACAAAAGTTAAAGACCCAGTTCCACCAGAAGATCTCACAGGCGCCATATACCAAATACCATGCAAAGACTGCAACAAACATTACATAGGACAAACAAAAAGAATGATCAAAACAAGAAAAAAAGAACACAAACAAGCACTCGCGAAAGGAGACATAGCCTCACGTCTGGCAGAACACGCTTTACAACACGGACACGAACCCGACTGGGACTCAACAAAAATACTACACCGGCACATCACAAACAAAAATAGTAGACTCTTCTTAGAATCTTGGGAAACTTACAAACTACATGGGAAAGCCATTAATACATCACAACCACTTCCAGAAACTTACAAACAACTCTTACTCTGAAATATATGGGATTTCCCAACATTAGGTGCCCCGCAATATAGGTTTCTCATTGGTTCCCATTGGGTTTTTCCATGATTTCTATTGGAGGCCTCCCATTGGTTCCCACTGGGTTTTTCCATTCTGCGGGACTACTCTGATGAAGGGTTTTTCCAGAAATTTCAAGTATAAAAAGAGACAGAAACATAACATCGTCATTACTCCTGATGAAGGACTGCTGCTGACGCGTCCGAAAGCTTGGGTGATCTTTTTCATTGTGCAGTTTTTTTAGTTACCAGTTTTGAATTTCTTTGTTACCAGTCTTTTTAATTTTACCAGTGTTAAATTTTGTATGTAAATTTCTTCCCTTGTACCCCGTGTTTTATTTCTATTCTTACTGCAATTTGCGCGGGTTCCATGATGTAACGCAATATACGCATTTGTCTATCTTCCTCGGTACATAGAGTAGATTTCTTGGTATATATACGTGTATCATCATCTTTATTTTATCTTTTTTAATTTTATCGTTTCAAAGGGTCGTCACGGTATAAAACGTTATTACATTAATTACGTTGTAATTAGCAAATAATTATGCATATAATTACCTAATGCCTTATTATTACTTACAATTATTTATCGCATTAAGATTAGTGATTGTGCATATAAACATGCACTTACCTGTATATTAATTACGGCTATGGATATGTGTTATTTAAGTACTAGCTGTTTGTGCTCATGATAAGCATTTGCGTATTTATTTATTTATTTATTTAGCTATTTTATTTCTGTTTATGTGTGTATGTTCATATGAATGTATGACAATGGCTTCCTTTTTTGCTCGGGATAAATATGCTTACAAGTTTTCACATGATCCGATATTGGTTAGTAAAACTGTCCAAGTACGAAGTGGTCATAGGTGAATGGAAGTGAGAAAAAAAAAGAGAGATAATGACATGCTTTGAAGCGTAAAGTAAACAAGATCATTGCAACTAGCAATTAGCTTAGAATTATGGAAGCAATATTTTTTTCGTTACTCTGGCGATAAGTAAATCACATATTTAATATAATGAGAGATTAGTGTGTTGTTGTAATACTGTAAGCTGCCGATAATTTCCTTAGCATAAGTAATTTCAAAAGTTTGTTGGAGAGTTTTTAGTCTTCAAATTTCTTTTATGAACTACTACACACCATACGTCCTTACACAACCAACTGAGAGCTTATTAGAAGAATTCAATAAGTGCAGAAGAAAATTTGAAAATTTTCTCAATAATACACACACATGCACAAAACGTTATACAGACACATGCACAATAACGCCAGACACATATACACACAGTGACGGATTTACCAATAAGCTAAGTAGATGCAAGTCTACGGCGATAAATTTTCGGCAAAAGGTTTGTGGCTGAGTTTTCAAAGGTGGGGCTGAATTGTTTGGTGGTAAATTGAATTATTAATTTTAAATTGTTATATTCAGAGGTGTAACTAGGTATTGGCAAAGGGAAAAGTTCCATGTGCACGGCCTTGAAATAGGCCCAAAAGGGGCCGAATTTGTGAATACTTGCAAAAAGACGAATTTGAGGCAACTTTCAGGGTCATCAAATTAAAAATTCGATAAAAGCGCTAAAATCTTTGTTATCACCATAATTACTTTCAGAAAGATTTGATGGCAAAACATATCAGTCTCCAGGCGGCAAACTTGTAAATCCGCTTCTGTATGCACAGATAAAAACTTTTTTCAAATTGTCCACGGAGTAGTAAATATTTCTTGCCTTCTTCCTATATATTAATCTTAAGGAAACTTAATTTTCAACCACACAGCACGATTTTCGCAATATGGATGGATGGATGATTTTGCCTAAGTCAGTGGTCGGCAAACTAGTTAGTCAAAAGAGCCAAATATCAGCAATATAACGATTTAAATTGCTTTTGAGAGCCAAATTTCTGAACCAAAAAAGTACAGTAAATAAATCTAGGTATCATGCTTTAACATAATCTTCTTTATAGTTAAAAATTACTTTTTATTATTAAAATTAAAATATTGTCTTGTTTAATGGGAAGAATGGTCTTACATTTCCATTGAAGGTTTGAGTAAGTCAGGTTTGTATTTTGTTTTTAATTTCAGGTATGATTCCAGATTCTCATCAACAAGATGATTTCTCAGTTTACTTTTGATAAGGTTCATGCTTGAAAAAAATTGTTTACATGAATATGTAGAGCCAAATAGAGAAAGAACAGCAAATGCTAGCTTTAAAATAAATAAAAAATGTATGTTTTAAACACATTATTCGTGAAAGAGCCGCAGTCCAGTAGCCAAAGAGCCAAATTTGGCTCGCGAGCCGCAGATTCCGACCGCTGGCTTAAGTGAGTAAATGATTTGTCACATATTGGTATCCTGTTGCCTTATGTTTCGGCCTGCTTAAAACTTGACGAGGCAGCATGCGGTGGCTACGTTTCTTCCGTGAATGTATGGACGAGTCTATTGAAGGCCATGTGCTGTCGTTTTGCAATATCGAACCAATGAAACCGACTTTTGAAAACCCATATATGTGGCCTCAGTCTAACCAGATTTGACTGCAATATGTTCGCTTAGATTAAGCAATAGATTATAAAAATAAGACAGATAATACAACGCGACTTCCAAATTAAGATTTACATAAAAGTACACGAATTTACGTAAATAGCTATTTCAAATTAAAATGAAACTCGCAAGCATAACCAGATTGTGTGGAGAAAAAAAAAAGAAGAAAAATGTGAATTACCTTACACAACTATAATATTGATATACTGTCTACGCTGTCCAAGTTTTCACTTGAACGATTAAGTTTGAATTTGTTGCATTCTGTTTCAATTAATATTAAAATACAAATTTTTTTTTCACAAAAAAGTATTAATTTCTTTCTTGTGCTTTTAAATATTACGGAATAACTGATTTTAAAAGCTTATTTTCTGTTTTTTTAAACTACTTATAATTCCTCAAAGAGAATTGTAATTTTTTGGTTCATTTGTATGCGGAAGAGGCAAAGAATAAATATGCTTTTCTGATTGTTCATGCAGAACTAATGGTGGTTGGGGATAGCTGCATTAGGGTTCATGAAATATTTGCTGCAATCTTGCTACGACTATCTAGGCTAATATTGCAAAATTCAATAAGCATTATGCATAATAGTTTTGTTTTCATGATCGTTTACATGTATCAGTTTAATATTCTTAATTGTGAAATCCTGAATTTTTATCAAGGTCAGAGTCTAAGGTTAAGATATCGTACCCATCGTCAAGGGTAGACACAGTGCCGAGGTCACAGGGGTCATGACCTCAAATATATTTTTTCACTGTAAAAAATTCCAACTTTCATGATAAATGAAGGGTGTTATTCCAAGACCATGGCAAATTCTGTCCTTGAACCCCCCACCACCACCATCAAATAAAAGTCTGCGTCCGCCATTGTCCATCGTCTAGCACTTGTTTTCCACAGCTACATCTAATTTCCAGTGGAAAATAGTTCCGCCATCAGGATATCATTATAAGGGTTCACTTCTTATGAAGCTGTAAAAATAATTTATAAATTATAAAAGCTCATTTTTTCACATATAAAAGAAAGAAACATAAATTCTGCAAAAAATTAAAATTTTTTGTTTCATGTGTGATATTGCTATTTTCTAATAAAATGGTCTGAATATGAAGAAAAAAACACAATTTTTGTTATTATTGTCAAAAATATTTTGTAAGTGTGCAAAATAAATAGTTATAATTCTACGTATATCTGTGACCGCCGTTTATAAATCTTGTTGGCGTTATGGAGTCAAGAGAGACAATGCGGGAGCCCACGTAGCATAAAGGTAATAATAGAAAGTGAGGCTGGAAGTACGTGTTTGGCCACGCCTTGTGTGCTTGAAACATTGAAATGAGCATCTGATCATTCTATGTTTTAATACTAAAAAGGAGAAAATTTACGGAAATTAAATATTTTTCCTGTTTCATTTTTATTTTGTTGTCTTGAAAGGGCGCCCCATTCTGATCAGGTGCCTTTGTGCATGGCACAACCTAGACACTCACACGCCCTGGCCCTGGGGGAAATAATGAAAGCGATTTCCAGTCCCAGCGTTCTTTGCTTCAAGTTGGAATTCTTGATATGTATATTACAACGAATATAACAAATTTGAGGCATTATTACTCTTCTTAGGTACTGTACAATTCCAGCAAAACGTTTTACACACAGAGCCTTAATGGGAAGTTTTTAATAAAGTTTAAGACCCAGTTTGAGCCACAGGATCCAAGAGTTGAAAATCTATTCCAATATTATATCTTGTAAAAAAGAGAAAGGTACGTGTTAACCTTAAAAAGCACAATTTTTTAATGTGTATTTTTAAAAAAATGTTACATCGTTAATTACATTTATTATTACGCCTTCCAGACGATGGCATCTACCGTATCAGTGAGTTCAGAAAAAAGTCATCTCGGTTTGGTTTGCTTTTTGGTTTTACGGCTCAAAGACTACAGTGGTCATGCTGCGCCGGGACCTACTGTTTTCCGAGGAATCCGAACCTCTTAAGGCCTAGGGAACCAAACCCCGGACTACAGTGAGCAGTGCGATCTTTATGAGATCTCTGAGTAAGCGTTCTTTTTGCACTGCTGGGAGTCGAACCCGGATTAGCGGCGCACTAGGAGAACGCGTTACCACACTGCGCCACCGCAGGGCTAAAAAAAAAAAAAATGTCATCCCGGGTTGCGATTTCCAAAGTAGCACCCGCAATTACTTTTTATATTTCTACTTGCATAATTGTCAATTAAGTCATGCAATGATTATAAATATGTAAAAGATATGTTTGCTATTATCATTTGTTTGCAACCGATAACTTTGTATATTTTAATGTTCATACTTATAGTAGGATTTATTACAGCTGAAAGCTATTATATAAATAAAAATAATTAATTCTATTAATAAGATAGAGGTAAAAATAACATTACATGTCATCACTGAGTCACATGACTAGTAGATAATATACATTCAGCATAATTAACACGCAATACATAATGTATATACAATATAAATTACATTCTTGTCCAAAAGTTAGGCATAGCTGCTCTTTATGTGAATATTTAAGGAATTTTTAATCAGAATGGAAGAAAATATGGTATGCGGGTGTAATAAGGTTACAGAAGAATAGAACAATGAAAAACAAGGATAATATTGACTTTTATTATCCAAATATACAGTTTGAAAGAAAAATAGGTGTATTACTAGTTTCAACTTTAGTGAAAAATAATTATTAAAGAAAGTGATAAATACACTTACGGAGATTTTCACAGCGTTTACTAAACTATATTATAGAATTTTGCGAGATATTCCGCCGCGTCTGTTTATTAAAAACACTTAACGTTTCACTCCGTGCTATGCGGAGCATCCTCAGAAGCAACAGCCGAATAAGTTTTTCTCTGCAAAAATGAAAGAGCTTGCACTTTGCGGTAAGTTCTTTCTCGCTGGAAACGAGGGCGTCTCTGTAACGGTAATATAGCCACAACAATAACATGATAACGCGAATAGCTTACCGTTGCTGACGCGTTTGACTAACAATACGTGTATTTATTTTGACCCCTATTTAGAAGCTGCGTAAACATTATGGGAAGAATGGCGTCACATGTAAAAGGTCAAGTGGTCGAATACTCCGTCGAAAATGTATAAGGGTCGTTAAAAAAATGATTTCATGGTACTTCCACTAAACTTTTTTTAGCGGCCTAAGGCGATCGCCCAACTTGCCCCCCTAAGCACGGCACTGAATACAGAGTGTTTCTGTCATACAGAAAGTCGTTGTATTCAGCCTCAGTTTTAAGCATTTTATCGAAGTATAGAAATTAGAATGGGGTTTACTTATCATAGAATTTAATTTCAAATTTCACCCCGAACTGTTTTTATTCGTGCGACGAAGTGGTTTTTAAAAAAATATAACAAACGCCTATCTGTTATGAAGCTCTGTAGCCAGATGTAGTAACCTAATATGTAAATGATAATACAAGGAAGGGGCCTAAACAATACTCGTCGCAAATGCTACGATTTTCACCCCAGTCGCTAAAACTATGGCCGCAAATACTAATCCAACACCACAAGAGATTACCGATTAATCCTGATGCTGACACGCAATTTAGAAATACTGGAAATGAAAATCTAACCTTTTCCGAATCCTTCACGTCATTTCAAGCTACATTCATTCCATTTTAAAAGATTCGTGAAGCCTAAAAAGTATGTCTGGCTAATCGCATTTAACATAGTGGCAGATGGACAACCGTGATTCTACATTATATATATATATATATAGTTCAATAGTTTAAGGGCCTTTCAACATCAAAGTTAATGGGGGAAAATTCTCCTTATCGCTGTGTGCGTGGTAATTCTGCGACAACTGTACCAAGGCTATTCTCAAGTTTCGTTATCAAAAACGGAAAAGATTGTTCATGAAAAATAAGATAGAGTCACAAAAAGAAATACGTTGAAAACCTTGTCTGAATACCTTGAAACACAGGACGATGTTTTGCTGGTAGATAAAATAGTTTTGTATTCACTTCAATCGCATGTATGATGAAAAAGTCATTGATTATTTCAAATAGTCCTAAAATTTATTTTTTTTCACAGCTTTAGCTTTTTTCATGTAATGTGCACATATTTGTAGTAATAAAGCGCAGTTTTCGAAATTGTAACGTTTTATCAGTAGCTCTATTATTATTTTCCTGTTTCAGGATCATTCGCGATTATTTGACTATACGTTGTGTAGTCGTGCCACCCAATGTCATTGAACTTTGCTTTCGTTCCTTTTAAATCTTCTGAATCCGTGTATGCACACGCAATAAGAACGTGAAACATACATATAAGTACAAATGCCAACGTGCGAGTTCACTTAAAAATATTGCCATATTTTTGTCCGAAAAGATGAACGCATTTGGCATTATAATTTACTTAAATTACAATTCATTAGTTACTGTTGTGGGATGTATCACCGCATGGTTATTTTGGTATTAAAATTTGATTTTTTCATTCTAGATTACAGAAGACGTAAAATATCTTCAGAAGAAACAGATCGGTGGATTAGTTTTTCTCTTATTTCAAGAACAAAATTTTGATATTGTTGCTTATAGCTGTAGTTTATTAACTAGAACCATACAGAAGGTTGGAATGCCATACCCGTTTTATATGCCTTTGGAAGGGCGTTATAGATCAGAGACGGTGCAATCGATTTCTCAATTTTTTCGTTTAGCCAAAAACAGTCACGAATAGTTTTAGAATTTGGAAAAATGAAAAGCATTAGGGTTTTTAACAGTTACATAAGATCTATCTATTTTAATATGGACCTTGGTTGACCCTTTTAGACAATGTGTTTTGCCAATCACAGCAAATTTACCACCTTCGTTTGCACAAGTTATGATGACGTTGCAGTTATGAAGTGTTGAAAAAATCCAGTAATTCATCCAGTTGAAAATCATATTTATTAATACTTTAAATGTTTAATTTAATTCAAAAACACACGCCAATAAATAAACAATTTCATATACAATGTTAAAGAAACTTAATACCCCTCATTTTTCGGAGCCTTCGTGGTACGTGTGCACACGTCTATGGTAAATTGAAGACCGATTATTGTTTTCGAATTCGAAACGCGGTTACACACCGTTGCCAAATACAAAAAATGAAATTATAATTATACAATATCTGAAAAATATGAAATAAAAGCACACGATTTGGCATGGTGCCAATTTTAGAAATTGAACTTTTTAAGTTTGTTTTTTCTTTCGTTTCTAAGTGGCAACAGTTAAGAAAGCCTGCGAAGCGAACATTTATATTGTGGGAGCTTTGTTGAAAAACTGGCATAGTTGTTGTAGCCGTGTCTTTGACGTCAGAGTTATTGACCACAGTTTGGGGTTTTGTTGATGTTGGTGAGAGCATTGTTGTCGTTGGTAAGAGCGTTGTTGTCGTTGGCAACAGCGTTGTAATCATTAGTGAAAGCAGTGTTGTCGTTAGCGTTGTCGTTGAGAGCGTTGTTTTCAAATAGCAGTGACGGTGTTGTTTAGCTTTTATTTCCCATTTTGTTGGAATTCCTCTTAGTTTACGAATAAAATGTAATTACTTAATGGTGTATTCCTCAGGATGAAAAAAATTCTTCATTAATTTGCTGATTTTCTTTGATTCTGTTCATTGTCCAAAGAGATCGGATCGCCAGTCTTTGGAGTTCAAGCATTCTAGGACATCAAAATATTGCAACTTTAGAATTACAGCGAAAATCGGTTATAACGACCTTCAAGGGACCGTGCAAATTCGGTCGTTATAACCGATAGTCGTTATAAACGATATCTTTTTAAAATCATAGTAGCCTATAGCAATGCACTCTAGAGTTTTATAAATTATTTTGATAGTAAAAAGTATTAAACTTTTTGGTTTCAAAATTAAATAAAAATAACATAATTATAATGAATTTAATTTCCGTTTATATTATGTCATAGCTAGCTACACTAAATACGTAGTACTTTCTTAGTTTTTTAAATTGAAGAAATTGTAGAAAATACTACTAAAGTATATAATGTAGAAAACAAATGTAATAAATAGTATTTATTATACTAATGACTTCAGAACAGTGCCGGTTTAAGAGTTTTATGGGCTCTACGCTGAAAAAATAGAATGGACTCCTAAAGAATATGACCCTCGTGATATTCAATTAATAAATCACTGTTTTTTAAAGGTCAAGGCCATTTACCTTAAAATTCAGGTTTAGCAGTAATAAAAATTCATCGGACATTTGTAAATAAACAAGATTAAAATAACGCTTAAATTTTGATAACTAATTTTAAATTTTAATAACTAACCCACATGGTTCTGCTTTATGTCAAAATGAATTCTTCTTCAAAATTTCAAAATCCTTGCATCGCGTTTAGAAAAATACGATCTATTTAATTTTATTAAGTTATTTACAATTATTAACATTATTACATAACAGTTATTAACATTAAGTTAATTACGATTTGCAATGCGGATGACGTATGAAAAGAAAACCGTGGCTTGTGTGTACACGGGGATACAAACCAGGGACCTGGTAGTTCGAATGTGGTTAAAGCGCGCCAAAATGCTAGATATTTCTTAAAAAGATGAACAAGTAGTGAACTGTTGGTTTAAGAGAGAGATTGCTTATGGTGCGTAGGCTGTATGAAATTGTGCTCAAACTTATGCAAATGCACACAAGGTATAGGTTTGAAGTGAACTTCCTTACGAGTGAAAAATGGATTTGAAACGTTATTTAGGAAGTCCCTTTTTTTTCCAAGATTTGATAGTTGCCCTTCTGTTTAAAATTCCAGTTAAACATTCACCAAGTTTGAAAAATTGCTTTATTTTTTAAAGTTGACTGACGAGCGGAAACTTTTTTATCTAAATTAATAGGAAAGTATAAGTAATTAAGTCTTGAATTTTAGGTA
>QLNU02015003.1:173207530-173220815 GCA_006491805.2 Dysdera silvatica
AGAATTGCTAGTCAAAAATACAAGTGGATAGATGTAGGTAACTTCGCGACTCTCATTATATTTTATTATATAAAATACAACAATTTCTTGCAGAAATATTTTCTGCTGTTTTGTAGTTCTTTGTGCCTTAAAAGAAAATCATTTTGGAGAGACTCGCGTAACGCATAATTTTCATTGAGACGAGACCATGAATTGATGGCCAAGGACAAAACTGCCTTTAATATGGTTAAATTGTCAAAAAAATATTGCTGTGGGATCATAATTTAGTCAGTAATATTTAAAGTTTCAGGTCAACATGAATTCGAATTGCACACTCAACTAGAAAATTCTGCCGCTCTTCTGTCGTTCTCAATTTTATGCTTTAAAGTTATGAGAGCACGTTTAAGTTTGTATTTATAAAATCGTGGTCTTGTGAAAATCATATCATAATAGTACGTTGGACATCAATACCGAATGTATGCATTTGATGTCAATTAAATAATGCTTTTATATCAAAAACAACCACGGACAAATGTAAAAATGTTATAATGGAAAGTCTTAAATCTGACTCCAATTTCGTATAGATATATATAAATATCTAAAGACAAATTTCACAACTGACAAACGCAAAGCAAGAAAAAAGTAAAAAATATAATTGTAAACTGTCCCGATACGTTGTTTTATTTTCCTAATTACTTTTTCACACAACCTTGCACGTATCTTTATGACAAAGATTAATACAATCGTTCTGCATGCAAATTGGCAACAACAGTAATAATACTGATAAGTTACCCAATAAATTATACTTTTACAGTGTTAGCGGTAACAGAGTTTCCCCAAGTTAATAAGGTCTTGTAAAAAACAGAGTTGAATTCAATTGCAAGGATATTTAAGGAATTGGCGAAATTTGGACGCGAAGGGGCTTCCGACTTTTGATGTAATAGATGAGTTTTTACTGTAACCAAGGTTGTTATAACTGAGCTCGACTGTAAAAAAATATATATTCTTTAATGAGGGAAATAAAGTTCCGTAGTTAAGTTATATGTTCTGGTAAGTTACATGGAAAGGTGTTTCTTGTGGTAGTTGAAAATGTTTCGAGTTATATACGAATACTTTTTTGTAATTTATTCAAGAAACGTTAAAATAAGGATCAAAACTATTTCATATTTGATTGATTTACAGTAATATGTATTACGTCACAAGGTTAAATTATCGTAAATGAGAGCCATGAGATGTAATAAGATAGCCCATCTCTGTGTAAACGACAAAAGTTATTGGTATTTTCATGCAGTTCAATGGACCAAAAAACTAGGTTTACAGTCACTAAACCATCAAACTATTCAGTAAGCTTCTAAAGATGCTTAATGTTTTCGATGGAAATTATTACTTTTATTAGAGATGTAGTACGTCGTTACATCAACTAAGAAAATTTTGGAGCTTTTATAGAATAAAATCATTTGAAATGTTAAAATTTATGTAATGTTTGTAACTAAATCAAAATTTATTGAACAGGGAAGATACAAAAACTTGGTATTAAATAACCACAATTACTTTGCTGTTTATATTATGGTTTAATAAAATGAAAATTTGCTTTCAAGTTTTTCATTTTTGCATGTCAATTGTATTTATTTTTTGCCATGTCGAGTATTTTCATTTTTGCAATCATAAATTTTTTTTGCTACAGTCCTGTTGAAGTATTTAGATCACCCATTTTTAATTTTTTTGTATCTGGAGGGCGTTTTACGCTAAAAGGTTTTCCTCTCTAGTGCTCATTGGAGTATTTTGACTATTCATACAACTATTATAGCTAATAATTTTGACATCCACGTTTGAGCTCAAACTACAGTTTAGGTATAGGAGAAAAGAGGATATCGTCCTCGGCCTGGAGTCGAACTGGGGCACCTGCGTTGAACCTGGATTACTTTAACCGCTAGGCGACCAAGCACAGGAACGGAGCTCCCTTTCTCCGTATATGAAGTTGTAAGATATTATTACCCTCCTCAGTGTTAACCCAATTTTCAAATAATGGTCAACATATAAAGCAACCAGGGCGAGTTTTGGAATTTTTTTGCAGGGCATTTATTATAGTTATTAATTTTAATATGCAAATAATACAATTATGTATTAAGACAATATTTTATGTCAGGACAAAAAAAAAATCTGTTTTCGGATATCTTCCTTAGAGCAGAAACAGTTACTGATTTCCACTCTCGTAGTGTTCAACACCTTCATAATTATTATTGCAGATTGCTTTACACCTACTTTATGCAGTTTTCATTAATTCTTTAAGTTTAACTAGCGTTTTTTTTCTTTAAAATTAGGTCTGTAATTTACAATAGAAAACGATTGATTTTATAATTATTTAATTTATATCATATTTATAAGCACTAATATTCTCAATGTAAAACTCAAAAATATATTGCATCAGAGTGAAAGATTACATGTACAAATCATCATACGCAAATTGTGCAGCAAAAATGTTACATGTATTACACTCCTAGAAAGATAGTGACACAACAAGAAATATCTTTCTGAGCATTTTTGGAGGGCTTAAATGACGGGTTTTGGTATGGCCACTGAATGCAGTTTCATGAACATTATAAAATATATTGTACCTAAATATCACAACTGAAATTAAAAAACGCTACTTCATAATTCGAAGAAATTTAATAAGAATTTGGTTTACCCTTTTCTTCTCTTTCATATATTTTAAGTTAGGATAGTATTCATACAGCGATGCAATATAATTTTGAGCGATTGCACATTCTGTATAAATAAAAATTTATATAGAATATAGATAATACATAACAACTTATATGGAATATACAGTATACATAATAATTTATATAGAATATAGAGTATGCATAATAATTTATATAGAGTATAGAGTATGCATAATTATATAGAATATAGAGTATAAATAATTTGCAATAAGAAGTCATTTACATATATCGACAAAAAATTAAATTTTTTATTTTAATTTTTCAGGTGGTAATAAAAATGCCCAGAAAGACCAGGAAACATGCGATAAAAAGATGCCACAAAAGGTTAGATATATCGCGATTATATTTCTACGTTATATAATATTTTGGACAACTGCAAAATATATGTATACAAAACAACATAAAATTATTTACCGAACTGCTGGGAAGACAAAGCCTGTTTTAATAAAATTTATTTTCTTCTTTGGTTTTGAATATAACTACACAGACAATATGAAGTATTTTCAATTAAGTATATTTGAATTGCATTATTTTCCCATTATTTAAAAAACCCATAAAAATCTGGGTTTTTTCAAATTTTCAATTTAATAAACAGAATGTACAAGTCACCAGTATCTATACTATTACATTGTCATCATTAAAAAATACTTCTAGAAATACGGTTATCAAAAAAATGGGAATACAGATTTAAAATGATTGGTTTAAACGCCAAAACGACAAGATAAACTTTTCTGCAAATTCTTCAAAATCTTGTATTAAACAGAAGACATAAAATTAGGTGATGGTCAACAAAACGAGCATTTTTCGTCGTTATTGTACATATCGTCAGTACAATACCAGCAATCATTCACATAATACTTTGATCCTGCCAATGAATGATAACCAGATTTCGCGAGGATTTGTTATATACTGTTAATAGATGTTTATATTCGTTTATCAAATTAACAACTTCATGATTATTTCTTTAGCAATGGATACTTATAATTATAAAATACTGTAAAATTGTGAGCTATTAAATTGAAATCAAACATGCTGAGATTCCAATGGACAACGAGTCAGGCATAAATATATTAGAAAACAAACATAACTATATACACTGGTGCTCAACGTTTAAAGATAAGAACAATTCCTTTACAATACATCCATCAAATAAAACGAAAGAGCTCGTGACAATTGATATCCTTTTGGACGTCTAAGCTTGTGTACACAAAAACGTTCGATCACTCGAACTTTTTCAATGTGCATACAACTTTTTTTTAATCATGCCCGTAGTGGGGGGCGTGTAGTGGAAGTTCAGCTAATACCAAGTAAAAAGACGCAGTAGGAGAATTGGGTTTTCAGGAAAATCTTGGTGTGAAGTAGCGAAGGTAGACATTTTCAATTTTCATTAGGCTTTAAAGACATTATTAAGATGATTTCACGTGAAAAAATGGGTATTAGAAAAGACGGCAGAGTGAGTGGTGTCGCGTACAGTGTGGTATGAAGGCACTGAGAAAGGTTTCAAACTTACGAAACTTATTTCAGAAGTATATTATGAGGTCGCTCTAGCTCTACTGGGAGTCATAAAGGCAGATTTTAAGTTGTATCAGTAAATCATATTTACCGTACAACCATTTGTCAGCTAGAGACCCCTTCTATCTCAGGACAAACACAGATATCTCGACAGACTTTTGTAAAACTTTTGCGACATCTACGTCTCAGCTCTTTAAGGTTAATAGTTTGTTACTTTCATCTAGATCTAAAAGTAGCGTGCGTTTCCATTGGTATCGTATTCACAAAAATTGAAAAAGTTATCAGTGAGGTAATGTGCTCTCTAGTCTCTTAATGATACGCAGTGTCATTTTCGTGCTAGACCAACTGCAGTCTAGAATCTGAGGAACAATCGGATGCCTTTTATCTGTAAAGAATTCATTAGGTCCACTGACGACTTGCCCACTTTTTATGTGGGGTTTGACTTCACTGAATTGAGTGTTTACAATGCCATATTAAATATTTTCAATTAAAATGCATCTTATGAGGTTTGTTCGAGCATAGAGGTTGGTAAGAAGTGGAAAAGACGAGTCAGCTTATTTTAATTCTACTTCTGGAATGGAAAAATGTAGCTTTTGTCCCATAATTAATTACTTATTTTTTTCATATTATAGATAATTGCAGCTTTTAAGGATTGTGCCGAAGAAGTCTTAGGATCTGGTGTAAAAGACATTTACGTTTCTCTTGCTGAGGATGAAGCATATAGCGTGAAGGTTTGCAACATAACATTTAAAAGTTTTTCCAAATGACAAATTACTTATAATATTTCCTAATTGCTTGTTATTATTCATATACTAAATTTTTTAAACATTGAGTGGAATTAAAAAGATATTAATTAGGTAAATTAAAAAATTGAATCTATTTATGTAATTAATTTGCTAAATATAGGTAAATCACATACTGTATTTTTAATTAGATACAATGCTGTTTTTGAATGAGTAAATATTATATACCCATAAAAACAGAGCGTGTGCGTTTTTATTTGTACTGGTAATACTTTTTCAACTTATTTAAATATATTGGCATATTATAACATCTTATTTATAAGAAGAGTATAAATTTCAAATTGCAACAGTTTCATTTAAAAGAATTCAATACCTAACTCAACATGAAATACTATTTTAGGTCGTAAGTATATTAGTCATCATTCAGCTTGAATAAAAATAATTTAACCAACGAAAACCGTCTCGCGTCCGGTAGTTTGAAAATCTCTGTAATGATCTAGTAATTCAGTTAAGAGTTAGCTCATGAAATGGAATGGAATTGAATTCAACTATTTGTATTTACTTTTCTTTCTCTGTTTTTCGGTGAGATACCGAATTGTAATTTTGATCGTAAAATTTTTTTAGAAAATATGAATATGAATTTTGTTTTTAATATAATTACAAAATGGCAATAAATATTTTTGTATTTGCAGATATATGAGTGCATAAATAGGAAGAAATGGAAGGTAAGAATTTATTTCATCTTCATGAATTTATGATATTCGTCTAATACAATAATACCAAATAATGATATAAAACTTATAATTTTAACAATATATTTCAGTTATGATATCCCGAATAATTCGCTTATCGACATTTCTTTATGCAACGTATTAAATTAAATATAAGAGTTTATACCACGTACAAAGCATTTCTACGTAACATATAGTAAAATATATTTATCATAATATTCTTTCTATTACAGTATACTGCTGAAGAGACCAGACAAATTGTGGAGTTTGAGGTAATATTAGAAAACAAAAATAGAACTTAAATTTATAATTCTGACTTTCAAAATTAATTTTATACGGTATCTGTTCATTTCCTAATTGATTCAAAAGTTTAGTTGCTCACAATTATTGCCATATAGTGCTTTTAAGAATTATATTTAATTTATTTTCTCACTTTCAAGCTATGTTTGAAAATTTTAAACCGTTATAACTGATTTCAAAAAATTTTCCCTTGATATGCAAATCAATAAATTTATTGCAATTAATTTCAAAATATTGTAATTTTATGCGCTCCAATATGCAAATTAAAAATACGTAACTACTTCCAGAAGGTACAATTTATACTTCAATACTTTCCTATAATTACACATAACTTAATTAACTACTAATTCTCAAGCATGTAATTAATCCATGTTTTCTTCCCTAAGTTCATCTCGACTCTTATATTTAACTACTTTGGGATTTTTAATAACTTTAACGATAAGATTAATGTTTTTTATTTTAGGTATGCCATTAGTTACCAAAAATGACTATTTTTAACTATATTATTCTTTAAATATTAGTCTCTTTTGAAACATTAAATGTATTAGTAGTTGATTATGACTATTCATACATTATGTATAATATATTATACAAAAGTACGGTCATTGACGAAAGCCTTTATCAAATAACGAGTACAGATTATAACTAGAGTGAAATTTGAATTAAATATTAATTTTTTTACGAGATTTTTTCACAGTTCAGAGTTGTTTGCTTTCACAACAGTTTAAGCCAGACAAAATTGTGCAATTAATGTGTAACTTAGTCTGAATTTTATTGAAGCCATAATGCTCTATTCCCAACTATGTATATAACGGAAAGTAAAATTCAGATCTGAGAAAGTAAAAATTGCTGACCAGTTTAGCCCTTGTTTCAAGAACAAGATTTATTCTCAGTTGAGCGAGTTACTTTTCAAGTAACTGATAAATTAATGAAAGGCTCGGTTTTGAAACAAAACAGGAAATACAGGAAATAGGAGTTTTTTCCATCAAATATCAATGAAATGCATTCGGCAAAGTATAATTAAATTGAATTATATATTTTTGCATTTTTTAATTCTTTTTATTCAATAATAATTATTTTTTGCTTTTCGTTGGCATAATTATAAATTCCATCTCTTTGTAATCACATTTATTCTTAATTAGTGCTTCATAAATATATATATTGAAAAATATAGCAACCATTTTTATCTCTTTCTAACAGAACTGTACAAGGGCTGTCGCTGCCTCAATTTGTCCTGTCAAACTACAAGGCTGACAGCGAAAAACCAGCAAGTTGAAGAAAATATTACATATACGGCAATTTTGCTGCGTTGGGGAAATGACAATAAATTAGTCCAATTAGTAACAAAGGGGAATCGTATTTTACTCCAGTTTACAATAGTGTTGTCTTATGTAAGATAATCACGTAACTTTGCTAACGTATGATCTTTAATAAATAAAAAACAACAAACTGCAACAAAATAGATTTTAATAAAATTCTTAACCACGTTTTTTCATGTAGAAAAGGCCAAAGAAAAACTTTTAATTATGATATTTTGTTTATGGTTTAAAATCACCATCTTTATTTCTAATAAACTAAATTGTGAATTTTCTAAAAAAAAAAACACGAATATTACGTTGCAACATTCATAATACGCTAGGTATTTCCAGTCATCAGTTGGAAATGTGACAGCGCTGCAAATGAATCGTATTTTAAACTAAATTATATTTCCAACACAATATATACAAATTTATAAAAATAACATACTCACTAAAGTTTCCAATTATTCATTCGTATACGAAAGGCGTTCTTATTCCACAGATAGACGATGAAGGTGGAGGAAATCGAGTTGCCCTTATCGTTCAATATTTGCACTTTTTAAGTTGATTTTTATAAAAAAATTAAAACACGGTTTTGAAAGCAACCCTCACCCCTTTAGAAAACCCACATACACGCCATGGACATGCTAACGCTATTTCATCTAATTCCTTTGGAGGAAATTTTTTCCGAAAATTAGAAAATTAATCAGATGTCAAAATTTCATCAACCGGACGCTGAACAGTGAATTATTCAATAGTTCATTTGCCTGGAAATAAATTGCGTCAGTGACTTTGTTGGTCATGTGGTGGTTGTAAGTTATTTATACCACCTATGACTCCATATTATTCTCAGAATAATTATTATCGGTATTGCAGGTTTAAACGTAATTTGAGTGTTATATATACAGACGTCCTCGTTCGAATACCAACGAAAAACGAAGTTTAACAGAGTTTTATCAATAACCAAAGGGAAAGGAATAAATTCATATACGAAGTGAACTTTTTAAAAATGCAGTGGACGTGATCGTGAAAACGTAATTCACGCGATTAATAATATTAAAACCTTCTAATTTTTAATCTATTAACATTTAGTCACAAGAGTCATAACGACAAGATTTTCATTTCGGTTTCGCTCTTTCAGTTTAAGTGGTTATCCTGGTGTTTCTGATAGAGATAAGAAAGTAACAAGTTTCATCCTCTTGTGTTCCGCCTCCCAAGAAAATGTTTAATTAGTGCTCGCACCCCCCTCTCCCTACAAAAGTAATGTCACATTTACCCATGAAGAAATCAAATTTCTAATTATTGAACCACATGAAATTCTCCGAGTGAATGAATTAAACTAAAAAACTGTTAACACAGTGCACAAAATGGACAATTAGATTCCAATTGATTCGTAACAATTGTGAAAATTAAACCTAGTGATGACTCAAATGCGTGATAACTGTATTAACCCAGATACCCCTAATGTCCTTCCTGAAGGACAGAGAACGCTTTTTGGAAAAAGTACACTACTCTAATTACAGCAAGCGTAGGACGCTACCACTCGATTTTTGAGACTCTTATAGACTGCACGAAATTAAAAGTTGAACTTTTGTGGTTTAAGTACCCTCTAGCGATGTTTTATTTAGAAATTATAAACAAAACAAAACAAAAAATTCAGGAATATCTGGATTAATACAGCAACGAGAATGCAACTAATTTCTTTTAACTCTATTAGACTTTGCAATTACAAATACCAATCTTATTGGAGCTGATACTCTCCCATCCCACGTTAGTGACCACTTGCTTATCATTATCATAGATCATATTTTTAATAAACCTTCGTCTTACAATACACTTCGAGCTTTTCTCCACTTAATATTGATCGTTTAAGATCGGAATTAATTTAAATATTCTGGGACTCAATTTATAATAATTTACCAGAACGTTCCTTTCGGGAGTTTATTATATGCCGGTAAGTAGATTCCCATAAACTTTTTAAACCCACAACTTACCTAAAATATAAAAATTAGAAAACCGTGGATATATCAAATTTAATCTTCGCTTATACAATGAAAAAGTTTTTTCTCTTTTCCTTCATAAAATTTCTCAGGCAAATCTTCGCTTTTCATATATATAGAAATTTTTTAAACGAATTAAAAGCGCCAAAATTAAACATTTTCTCCAACTTTTTAATAACAACGACCAGAAAAAAATTTGGAGGAAGCTAAACATACTTTTGGATAGAACGCTTATTCTGGCATTAATAAAATAAATATTAATGGTAATTTGGTCACTGATCGAAGGAAAATTTCTCGTTCCTTTCTGGACTTCCTCACGGTATCACATTGGGTATCTATCTGATCAACATTAAAACTTGGAAAATTGTTTCGATTATGGGGTAAGGAAAACAGTCTACCTGGAACCAACTATATATATATATATAGAAATTGTAAGTACAATTCGGAACCTTGGGGAAGAAAAAGGGCTTGGATTTGACGGAGTTGCTCCTAGGGTGATCTGTGCAGTTGCTGACATACTCTCTCATCCATTTACACATATTTTTAATCTAATTTTCTCTACTCGTTACATTCCATCTTTACTTAAAACCTCAGTAATTTAACCAATTTCTACAAAGGGTGATTCCATGGACTTACCTAACTATCGTCCTATTTCGATTCTTCCAGTATTTTTAAACATCTTTGAGAGAACGATATTTTTATATTTGAAATCTGTTTTCAATCACAAAATTCATGAAAATTAAAAATAGTTTTTTGATGGGATGTTCGACTGAACGTGCCCTACTAAAAATAACTGATTTTTTTTATTTTCCTCTAACGACAATAGGGAATCGGCTTTGGGCTTATTTTTTGATTTAACCAAAGCCTTTGATACTGTCAATCACAATAGATTAATACCTCAACTTTTATTCGCGGAATTTAGGGTATTGAATCTGGAACTACTTAAAAATTATTTTGCGTATAGAGACCAGATGGTTAGACTTAACGGTATAATTTCCCGTACTAGGCAACAGATGTGTTCCTCGAGGATCTATACTTAGCCCATTGCTCTTTATTTTTTTATAAAAATGACATTTTTTATTGAAATATCACCGCCAAAATTATTTGTTCTGCCGATGACACTTCTATATCCTTTGAACAAGCAAATATTTTACTATGTGCTATTGTTACTGTTCGTATTCCCGTTAATGTTTTCAAACACTTTTTTTTATACAACACATGTTTTTAGGGAAGATATAGAATACATTTTTTTGATGAAGTTTAATCTTTAGTTGAGAAATCCAAACTTAATAAATTGTTACGTGGTTTTACTTGAAATTGTCGATTTTATTCAAATTGAGTGTATCAACCGAGTATATGTAATAATTGCATTTGGGTATTTTGTTGGATTTAGCGTTTTAACCAATTTTAATTATCTGTATTATACCAAATTTTTTTAAAATTTTGGTATTATTCTAATGTTATTTCAAAGAAGTCTTTTCACGATCATATACTTGATTGCTTATTTATATTTTTCTTGAATTAATGAAATTTTAATCATGTAGTTTAAGTAATTAGAGATATTTTAAACGAACAATGGCTATTAATCCAACCGATAGCGAATTGGTGCTCCAAATATTACATGAAATAAAAGAAATTAAAATACAGATTGAATTAAATAAAAAAGACACTGATAATAAAATAGATTCTCCTTCACTTACAATAAATCTTTCAAATATAGCTATAAATTCAATTAAGGAAGACCAAGAAAAATTAAAAGAAATAAGTGAAAACATTTTAACAAATAATCACATTGAAAAGAAAATAATTCAATTATCTATGGAAGTTAACTAACATTAATAACTACAATATTGATTACAATAATATAGATAAAGAATTGAGCCAGTTTCATGAAAACCTTGACAATATAGAGCAAAGATTAAGACAATACAGAAACATATGGGATGAGGACAGATATAATATTGGACGGTTTAAAGATAAAACAAAACGAAAATTGTACTGAAGAAATAATATCAATAAGTAAGAAACTGGATCTACAATTTACTGAAGATGGCATTGAAATAGCACACAAATTATAGATGAACTAACAAGGTAAAAGTAAATTATTAATATGATTTATGAAAATCGAAAAAAAAAATGAATTTTGGAATCAAAGAAAAAATATAAAACTCAGAACACAGAATCCACGTGTTGGAACAGGGATGGGTTCCATGCAGATCAAAGAAAATCTACATAAATGAACACTCAACAGAAAAAAATGCACGTAAATGCCGTAGAGGCAAGATCTCTTCAAAATTATAATTGGAAGTTTATTTGGACATCAAAAGGACGACTAAAAATGAGGAAAGATGTGAATTATGAAATAACCGAAATAAGAAATATTACTGAATTAAATACTTTATGATATAATGCAATTAAGATAAATGATAAAATTAAAAAACACTAACGATTAAAAAATTATCAAACCATTTAATATTAAATAAAAAGAATATCGTAACTAAAATAACAAAAAAAGGAAGATTAAGAATAAATACAATTTCACGAAAGAACATAAAAAATTATTTCTCTAATATACATGAATGCGAATAGTATGAATAATAAAATTGAACAAATAGAAGAGATAATACACCAACAAAATTAACCTGAGATAATATCAATAGTTAAAACATTGAAAACAAACGAAATAAAAATGAACTTCAGTAACTATAATGAATATTCCATTTTTAGAGATAATAAAAAAGGAGGTGGAGTGCCAACTTATGTTAAAAGAGAGATTGACGTAGACTTAATAGATGAAGATTTGTAAATCCCCCTTGAAAAACTCACAAAAATCTAGCCCCGGTGGCTTTGTGTGTTGACCAATATTTGGAAATTGTGTTATCCCTGTGAAGGGTAATAATATCTTACAACTTAATATATGGAGAAAAGAGCGTCTGTTCTTGTTCTCATTCGTCTAGTAGGTCAAGACACCGCGGGCTAATTGCGGGGACCCTGGTTCGAATCTGGGATGAGGACGGCGTCTCTTTTTCTCCTAAACAAAAATAGCTCTAGTTTGAGCTACTAATACGTGGGTGTCAAATTTATTTGTAATAAAAAAAAGCTCATATGAAAGACTTGCGAAAGATAGAAAAGATGCTAGAATGAATTCACAAAATATAGAAATTAACTAGAGAAATAAAAGGTAAAAAAATTATCTAGATCAATCTTCAGCAAAAACAATATAACATATAAATGGCAATTAATAAACCAATTACTGGGTAAAACAAAACCAAAAAAATGGAAAAATAAAAGTAATAAAAACCAATAAAAACGGATAACCTAAAATCAATAGCATAAGAATTCAATAACTATTTCACAAATGTCGACAAAGAATTAATTTAAACTCATCTAAAAATGATAATTTCAGAAAATATTTAAAGACAAATTTAACACAAACTTTTTACCTAAGCGAAACAACTGATGAAGAAATAGAAAGAGAACCAAGTAAAATAAACATAAAAAAGGCCCAGGCATAGACTGTGTCTCTAAAATTATTGAACTATGGTATAAGGGGACTAATGTACAATCTAATAGGTAGTTATTTAACTAATAGATCTCAAACAGTTAAAATCGATAATGCTTTTTCCAAATTATTATTAAACGAATTGGTGTTCCTCAAGGAACAATCCTGGGGCCTTTATTTTTAATTTTGGCAATAAATGATTTAATAAATCTTGATGAAGAACTGATTTCGTTTGCAGACGATATAATATGGATGACAGAGGAAACCAAAATCGACCCAATAATTCTCAATATAACCGAAAAGTTAAAATTATTTGAACAATGGTTTAATGACAATAAATTCAAACAAAACAATTTTCCACACTAAAAATTAAAAAATATCAACCAAATAGAAT
This sequence comes from Dysdera silvatica, assembly GCA_006491805.2. Taxonomy (NCBI): domain Eukaryota; kingdom Metazoa; phylum Arthropoda; class Arachnida; order Araneae; family Dysderidae; genus Dysdera; species Dysdera silvatica. The sequence goes on from QLNU02015003.1 coordinate 173,220,713, forward strand.
AAAATTTAACTATGTCATTATAGAAAGAATTACTTGAATAAAATTTTTGGGAATTCAAGAAAAACAAAATTGGAATAACCAAATACTAGAAATAGAAAAGAAA
>QLNU02015003.1:173230200-173243132 GCA_006491805.2 Dysdera silvatica
TAAATCAAATTTTTGGTTTGTAGATACAATGAAACCAATATATAAAATACTGCCTATATATATATAGACATATAGAGGTAGACGTGGAAAAATTCGACGAAACAATACGCCATATAAATAAGAGACAAAAAACAACGTTTTAGAAGCGTATTTAAGGCTCAGACGAGCGTCATCCTTTTCAATAAGAGCGTCAAAAGTTAAAAGCGATGGTTGTGTTCGTGGCTGTGAACAGCAATGGATGATTTGTGCACCTCACCTTTCTCAACGTATCGGCGATGTTCTTTCAACCGATGGAAGAGGGCACGTTTTGTCTGTCCGATGTAGGAAAGTCCACACTGGCAAAAAATTTGATACACACCCCAGCGTTGGAGTGTGGAAATGTTGTCTTTGAGTCTAGAGGGCAAAATCTTGTTAATAGGCGAGAAGATAACTTTGAATTTGGCTTGCCGAAGGACTTTGGCAATGGCGGAGCTAAGTTTGGGCACGTAAGGGAGTGTTACGAAGCCAATGTAATTAGTTGAAGATATTCAGCTAAGAGATGTACTGCAAGAACGTTTGGAGAATTTGAAAACGGCAGTGTCGATAATGCTGGGACAGTACCCACGGCTGCGAGCGATGGTCTTAAGCAAAGAAATTTCATCAGATAAGGAGTCCATTGACGAACAGAACTGTAGAGCCGGAAGACATAGGTTTAGAAGGCGGACATTTTTTGTTGATACGGATGGAAAGAAAGATTATGTGGAGGGAGAGCAACACCGAAAGGCTTGCGGTACACCAAAGTAGATGATGTTTAGTAATCTATATATCCAAAAAGTGAAGGGAATTATCTTCTTCAATTTTGAGGGAGAAGTTAAGCGCAGGATCCAAAGTATTGATGGTGGGAAGGAGCGTTGAGATTTGCTCTGGAGGACCGTCCCACTCGCCTATTAACAAGATTTGGCCCTCTAGACTCAAAGATAACATTTCCACACTCCAACGCTGGGGCGTGTATCAAATTTTTTGCCAGTGCAGACTTTCCTACATCGGACAGACAAAACGTGCCCTCATCCATCGGTTGAAAGAACATCGCCGATACGTTGAGAAAGGTGAAGTGCACAAATCATCCATTGCTGTTCACAGCCACGAACACAACCATCGCTTTAACTTTCTTGACGCTCGTATCATCCACCAACCTCATTCACCACTTGAACTGGACTTCGCCGAAGCTTTCTTCATTAACATGTTTCGTGATTCCATTGTGAATGACCACAGCTCAACTCTTTCCTTCAGCTCAGCTTGGCGAAATGTACTCCACCTAATTTCTTCTGATATTAGTCCATAGTCCCGTCATAATTGCCATCTCTACTAACAGACAGCCAACTTTTCCACAATTTGGTAATTTCTGGGAAGAGTGGCCACACTACAAAAACCACGTATTACTTGACTTCCTATTTTTGGAAGTCAACATTTCACTTAATAACTCAGCTCTAGTTACATCCGCGAATCAACCTCGTTTGTTGACGATATTCCACGTGTTCACTCCCGAAGAAGGGGCGAACTTTTATCGCCCAAAACGCGTAGCTTGAACTCAATCTTGACATAAATACGCTTCTAAAACGTTGCTTTTTGTGTTTTATATATAGAGGTAGAGTAAAAGGTTCATTTAGCAACATTTTTTAGCACAATACAACTTAAAAAATAGAAAAAGCGACGATCATTTCCGACGATCAATGATCGTCCTTCTTCAAAGTCGTCCTTCATCCAAGAAGGAGGACCACTATTGATCGTCCAAAACGATCGTCGATTTTTTAATTTTTAAGTTATATTGTGCTAAAAAACGTTGTTAAATGAACCTTTTACTATCTGTGCACAATGAATGTCATTTCTTCGTCTATATAGAGGTATATTTCAGCGGACCAAATAGACTGGTCGAATCCAAGTAATATTGGATATATATATAAGTGTAAAGTGCTTCTTTCTCAGATGAACTCATTATATATATATGTATATATAATGAGGGGGGGTAGTAGGGGTTGCAGCCCGGGGACCCGGTCCTTCCCTGCCCCTAAATATTTTTGATACGATATTCTTACTTTTATATACAAATATGGAAAATGGAAAATGAACAATGTACACTCTTGAAAATTTTCTTCAGATTTACATATTTTTTTAATTATTCTACATTAGCCTGTCCCGATTATTGTAAAAAATATATAGTAGCTTACGTTAGTTTCTTTTTTCAGCAGTGATCTTAAGAAATAAGCAAGTAAAAAAAAAGCATTCTTGTTTAATACTTTTTGCCCATTTGGGGGTTCAACGCCTCCCACAAAATGGAAAAATATCTATGCCACTGCCCGGAGAAGGAGTCATGGGGACCCGCGTTGGCTCTCGGTACCCCTATATATATACACTCTATAACAAAAAAATCGACGCACCAAGAAGGAGTTGTCCGATTGTAATGAAATTTCGTATGCAAAGACATTTTGACCGAACATGCAAATGATTAAAATTTGGTGTCCAATGAATGAATAGCGGGAACTCCAGCGCATTCAGCAGGTGTATATAAGGAGCGATTCTCAATATGTGGTCAAAATTTCTGTTGCATTTTGACTGCGGATATCTTACGTCGACTGTAACAATGCCTCGCCGAAAGATTCGTGCTCATTACGAGCATATGTCAGAGTTTGAAAGAGGTCGTGCTATCGGATTGAAAGAGGCTGGTTGGACGAATCGAAGAATCGCTGGACATGTGGGTCGAAGCGATGCGGCGATTGGACGGTGCTGGCAAGAGTGGGTCAACAACGGCAGATGTCAGCGTCGGGACGGCAGCGGTCGACCTAGGGCCACAACAGAACGGGAAGACAGAGCGATTGTCAGAGCAGCTGTCACAGCACCGGATTCGTCGTTATCAACTATCCAACGTGTGGCCCGCACACATGTGTCCAACATGACCCTCTGCAGACGACTGAGAGAGCGGAATTTACGCTCGCGCCGACCGTTACGCCGCTTACCTCTCACGCCTTTACACCGTCAAGTCCGATTACAGTGGTGCCGGGCTCGATCAACTTGGAACTGCGCTGACTGGGGACGTATAGTCTTTAGTGACGAGTCCCGTTTCCAACTGTGTCCTGACGACAACCGCAGACGTGTCTGGAGACGTCCAGGGCAGCGTGGGGATCCTGCCCTTACTATCGCACGCCACACATGCCCACAACAGGGCGTTATGGTGTGGGGTGCCATCTCCTTTGATAGCCGGACCCCTTTGGTGGTCATTTCTGGCACATTTACAGCACAGCTGTACACAGCAAAAGCTACATTACAACTGGAGTGCAGACTGCGCATGCCGTTTCCGAAGGATCGCATCACTTCTTTATTTATACGCGGTAGGCAAACAACCAGCTTCAATGTGACTTGTGATGTTAACGGATACTTTTAAGGATAAAAAATAAAGGAACTATTTCATTTTAAGTTAATGTAAATCAAAGAAATAACGCAGGACATTTAGTGAAAATGTCTTTTATTTTCAAATTGTATTAAGAAGTAAGAATAATTTGGATTTTAGTTGAGAACTATATATTCCGTTAACAGGCCGATATTCAACGCTTATTTTTGTGTTTTTCTACAAATTTATAAATTAATGATCATTAGTGTATGCTTTAGTTAATTAACCTTCCAAATTTAATTAGTTTAAAAAGTGGTAAATAAACCTACGGTATAAATATGGTATACAAAAGTCGAACTTATAATTTTCGAATTTAAAAAGCACATGTATATCACACAGTATATAAAAAAGCTAATCTAAAACACAAACAGTCATAGGCATAATAAGGCACTTCCCCAATTTTTTAGAAAGGAGGCAAAATCGTACCCTTGCAATTTTGGGTTTTTGTTCCTCCCCACCCCCAGTTTACGCTATATTTAACCCCTTAGTTACGCCTATGAACATTACAGTTGTGAAATAATGTATCTTTCAATTAAATATAAATTTTTAACAGCGGGTATTATTAATGAGATTAGGTTTCAGTGCTCGTTCACAGATTGTTTTCCTAACTCTCTTACGGAGTATATACTTCCGCAGCAAAAAAGCGGCTTCAGATGCCTCTGGCCTGGGCAGTTGAATAGGGAGTCCGTACTCCAGTTGTAATTTAACACAGTGCCTGCATGTTATTTGGCGCGCCCTTTAGTAAACACTTCAGACACCATATTTCAAACTCTTACTACGTCTTGAAATTATATTCTTTCCAGTAGTTATAAAACTACTATTAATGTTTATATTAATTAAATAAAGCAACAATTTTTATCAACGTTTTTTAGGCGTAGTAATATTAACACCGATGTTATGGCGTGGTTAGATGGTGAAACGTTCACAAAGAAAAAAGAAATGTTTTTGCGTTCAGTTGGGCACGATCCCATGACCTCCTACTTGCCGGTCACGAACTCTGTCAACTGAGTGACGAACAACGTAAATTCGATATTTTACGAACGTATTTGAAAATTATTTTCCGAAACCGATTAGATTAATGTCCAATTATACCGATTATGTTGATGTCCAAAAACTGAATGTTAAAGCCTCATTTTTTTTTTAAAATTTTAATACACCTGGATAAATTTCTTTACAAATTTGATCAAAATTGTAGCAATTGAATACAATGAAGTTATCAACGTACCTGAAGGCTGATATATTGTATATCCCAAAACAGTGTTTTTCATAATAATCCAAAAATAGGTGTACATAGAATCTTGCATATACAGCCAGTAGAAATTCCTTTAATTTTTAGAAAATATTTGTTATCTTTAAAAACAATGTTGTTAAAGATACAGAATCTGTAGAGATCTTCTAAATAATTTTTATTCATCTTTATGATATATTTATAATAAAGGTAGCCACAGATAAAAGCAACGTTTTCTAGGGGAATGCTGGTAAAGAGGTTTTCAAAATCAAAAGTTTCGATATTGAAAATATCTCCGTGGTTTTTGATGAGCTCCATGACTTTGTTGTTGTTATTGATAATAAATGAGTGGTTGAAATTTGTTTCAATTTTTTTGAAAATATTTTTAAGAATGAAACGAATTTATTACAGGCCTTTCGGTTATGAGCGTTAGAACCGAGAATTATAGATCTGAATTATACAGGATCTTTGTGGAATTCTGCGGTAAGGAAGAGGTAAGGGAACGAAAACGGTCGTATTTCGGCTTAAGTTTTTGTTGAAGTCCAAAAATTTCTCCTAAATATATTAATAGATGAATTGAATATTTCAATTGTACTATCGGTTTCATATTCTTTGAAGAGTTCTTTATAATATTTTTTGCACATTATGCAAAAGTTATTACTTGCTTTGTTTGCAGTTTTTATGGTAAATGTCTTTTGCAAGTTCTGAATTTCCAGTTTCACATTACTGTTAAAGTTTTCTTTACCAAGATTTTGAATACCTTGAACCTTCGCTTTGAACTCACCAAGTATATTACTAACCCAAAGGTTTAAACTTTCAAAAAAATAAGTGTATTTTTAAGCCGTTTTTAAAACAATTAATTAATTTCTTTTCTGAGGTTATCGAATTTTTTGCTGTGCCTAGTTCTAGGTCAAAATTTGGCATTTTTTGGTAAAAGCTTTTTAATATAGTAGTTATCAATGATATTGAGATCGCCAGTGATAATATGTTTGATTTTTATCAACATATTTAGTGAATTTGCTTCCTTTGCAACCACCCATGCCACCTTGGCTATCATTGAAAATATTTTTACTAAATTTATTGTAATTGCAAATAAGACTTTGTAAAGACTTAACATATCTGAAAGGAGTAACAATGCCACGAATTTTTTTGAGAGGGAAAACTTCCATCAAGATTGTGAAGGATATTTTTAATTTTGAACTTATCAAATATTTTGTTCATGAAGGTGACGGTAAAATTTCTTTGTTTTAATTTTGTTTTCTTTGAAGCTCTCAATATTTAGCTTGTACATTTTAAATTTGTACTTGATGAGATCACAGAAGATGTCTTTTTTGTGGCCACTTTTTAAATTTAAATAACCACTTTTGAGGTGGTAGTTGATACATCTGTTCTTGGTGGAAAAAATAAAAGCCCAGAATTTTTTGATAAGACTTTTAAACTTATAGAAGAATTTTATCAGGATTTTCAAATCTGAAAAATTGGGGAAATTCTTGAAAAGGGAATGCCCCCAATTCTTTAGAATTCCTCAAATATTAAAGTTTTAATCCATCGTTTTACATCCATATCGCATAATTTATTCCATGACATATCGGGGTACCAGAAAGAATCAGCTAACAAGTATTCTTCTTTTAGAAACATGCCATATATGGAGACACCCCATGGGCGATTCCTATTAACACAGAGCTTTTGGTGGGGTATTTCAAACATTTTATTCCATTGCTCTTTTTATAATTCTTCAATCCGTTTGGCTTTTCCTATTTGCTTTATTTTAATAATTCGATCCGTTGGTCATTTTTTCGCGCAAGCACCCGCATTGGATTACCACGTCTCTTCCAGCATGTAAGTAAAATTATTTTTGCATCTCGTTCAACGTATTTCAGTTCTCTTCATATTGCAATCTTAAAGTCTTAAGTGGTTTTCATATTCACATCTTTGTTGGAGTCTTGCTGCATGATGCTCAGTTTCACAATAGTGAGGTATTTTACATTGCACAGTTTTGTGTTTTTATCATTCAAAAAGTTAATTTTCTATAACATTTCTAATTTACCTTTTAATCTATATATACATACATATGTGTGCGTGTGTGTGTAATCAAGAAAGAGATTTTAAATCACATAAATTTGTGATTATAATAGAATAAAACAGTAAAAGAGGGAATTACAGTAGGATAAAATATAAGTGAGAGGATTAAAAACAAATCAAGATATACATTAAAAATGATAATAAAATGTATATATATATATATATATATATATATAGTTGCGGCTCTACTGCACTATTTGTAAATAAGTATACATTTTCTAATTTATGTTAATTTATTTCGTCCTTGCATATCCTTATATACCTTCCCCATATCACACTCTTAACTTTGCAGCCTATTATAATTTACTCTTTCCTATTTCATGAGGATTTCCTAGACGTGCTATATATTGTATATAGTGTACTTTTCCAGAGTATAAATGAAATGAATGAAGAGAAATGTTAAATTTATAGACGCTTGCTCTTGGAAACAGCGAAACTAAATCATTATCAATGTGTGAAAATATTTTTGAAGAATTCTCATTTCCTTTTATTATATTCACATTTATTTTTGTTGCCTTTTTTTGCAGAAGTCGTCATATACATGTTTTAATAACTTTAAAAAATAAATTTAATAGCTGAATAGGGCATATCCGAGAGATTTTAGGACCATATATATTATAAATTACATCTGGAATAGATCCTCTGATCAATTGTAAATAAGATTTTGATGGATAGTCTATGTGTCTTCGGAAACCAAAAATGTTTAGATGTTTCCTTCGCAATGAAAAAGTTGCAATTTCGTGATGTATATGTAAAATCATTTTATGAAGCGATCATGATTGGAAGCATGTTGACATCGTTGCATCTATTTATTAAATCTAAGAGCACAACATTCATTAAATTATAATCATTGCACATTTAATTTAGTCAAACTCGGTTATAACGAACATCAAGGGATTGAAGAATTTTCTTCGTTATAAATATTATTCGCTATAACCGTTGTTAAAGGTAACCATATATATATATTATACATTGAATCAAACTCACCTTAATTATTTGCTCGTTATAACCGCAAATTCTGTATATCTGCGCTCGTTATAACCGCAAATTCTGTATATCTGCGCTCGTTATAACCGTTAGAGTATATATTTATATAGCAATTACATTGAAAGTGAAAAAATTGTTTTATACCAAAGTAAGTTAGTATTGTTCAAATTTAGGCGTTGACCAGCGGGTTTTGAATGAATTAGAGAAATGCGAAAAAAAATACCCTATAGATGTAAGTATACTTTATCACATAATAAAAGGCTTTCATACTATTAATTCACAAGTTCTTATTTATTAATATAGCTTTAAATATGAGTATTTAATGTGACATCAAATACGAGTATTTTTGTGGCACTATATATTAGTATTTAACATGGCACTAAGGCCCTGCGGTGGCGCAGTGTGGTAACGCGTTCGCCTAGTACGCCGTTAATCCGGGTTCGACTCCCAACAGTGTACAAAGAACGCTTACTCAGAGATCTCATAAAAAGATCGCACTGCTCACTGTAGTCCGGGGTTTGGTTCCCTAGGCCATAAGAGGTTCGGATTCCTCGGAAAACAGTAGGTCCCGGCGCAGCATGACCATTGTAGTCTTTGAGCCGTAAAACCACAAAACAAACAAACAATATGGCACTAAGTAAAAGTATATAATGTGATATTAAATATTAGAGAGTATTCACAATATGTGACAATAAGTTAATATTCAATTAAGACGGTGTGGAGTGGAGTTTGTGGTGCTGTACAGGGAATACCGATGCATTTCAGACAGACGTCGCTGTTCTTCCCCAGAATCAGCTGGAGCGAACTCCACGTGAAGGTAGAGTGGGATCATATATTGAGAGTGTAGCAGGTGGATCAGGCGACAGGATCGAAGTAATACTGTGCTATCGTTTGTAAGTGATTAAATTAGAATTCTCTAACACATCCATGATGACGTGTAGTACACGCATGACCGTTGGCGCCTATGTGAAGTTGAAGCGAGAGTATATGAAACTCGTTCACTTGCTTCTAGGCGTTCTATGGAGTAACGTTGCTTTTAGTTGCAGTTCGCACTGCCTCGATAACATTATCTAATGAGTTCCTAATCATGTGATATTCGTTGAAGAGTTGAGTAATCTAGTCGAGTTCGTAATAGTTATGGACTTGGAATGTTATTCGAATGAGATGTAAAACGTTGTCGAATAAAAGTATCGAACGTGGGCATGCTTCGGATGTTTCATTTCACTGTCAATTGGACATTACCGTATCTTGCATTAGACGTCTTACGACTATAGTTATTAGAAATTACATTACGTCAATACTGGATACTCATGTTGGCAGACGACTAGCCTTGCTCCGGTGCTTACCCCACAAGATAGTCGAGGTATGAACTTTATGTATAACACGTTATTCAGATACTGTTAGACGGCAGAAAAAAAACAGTTCTAGAATCTAAACAAATGGTGACGGAGTGTTAATGCCGAAATCCTTCTGATCTTTAATCATTAATAAGCTTCAATGTGACACAAAAGAACAGTAACATACCCCGCCACAAGAGTATGGAGTCAATTTCCGGCAAAGAACAGCGACATCATTCTGAAACGGGTTGAAAAGTGTTTCACATCATCAAAATGTACGATCTACAAAGGCGTTATTAATGTTGAATGCAATTTACGCAGTGAGATTCTGGTATTAATTTCATACTTATTAATAAGACGTTATAGATTTCAGAATTTTTAAAAATTTAAATTTAAGAAATATTTCTAGGTTAGCCCACCTCTTCACGGAAGTAAAAAAAGGACTGGAGACTTTTTAGTAACAATGAGCAAAGAAGAATTGCTGTACATTCTAAATTGCTTCGTTCAAAGTAAGTTATATGGTATTAAATTTAACATCAAGTTATATGGTAATTTGAATGATAATATTGATGTTAGGTATCAATATATTGCATTTAAAGGTGGAAAATTCTGAGTGAATTGTGTAAGTTTGAAGGGTTAAAAATCATTCACCATCTAAATTAGTGAGCGATCTTGATTATCTATTATAATTGGAAGGAATCATTTACTGATTCGTGCAACATGTAATTTTTACACCTCTAATATATCCTTACGGTGACGTAATGGTTCACCTAGCGTGTCATTACTACTAGTTCGGCTCCCAATTGTCAAAAAATGCTTAATGACTAATCGCTCATTGTATCTCGGGAGTTGGATTCCTAGGCCTTAAGTGGTTCGGATCCCTTCAAAAACATGTAGGTACACCGCCCTACTATGACATGGTTGGTAATGCATTCATCTCTTATGCCATTAACAAGGGTTTGATTCTCAATGGTTTTGCAGAATGCATCATGACCTTTGCTGTCATTTTGCAAAAATGCGGACGTCTCTAATATAAGGTAACGCACTCACTGACCAAAAAAAAAAAATGACGAACCTAAATAGAAATGTGAGATTGCTGCAGAACTTGGCGTGCAGTTCTTCCTCATGTAGACATGTAAACGATTAGAAATGTGTCATTATCGGACGCTTGGTTTTGCCACCAGAGGTTGTAGCAGTGCTACCGCCGTTCTACAATATAAAAAGTTCTCGGAGCTAGGTTCATGTAGTATACTTCATTTTTAAGTTGCTGATCGTTGGTTGAGATATCGTTGACTACTAGACATGCTTCCATGATGGAGTTAAAGATATTTTGGACAGTTAAGAGACTTTAAAATGGGGACGCATCAAAAAATGGAATGGGCATTGCGAAGAATTTCCCGCCATGTAAGCCGTTTTAACCTAGCTATTAGGAGCTGTTGGGAGCAGTGATTAATGAGGGCAAGCAAACGCTACGAAGAGGCACCAGACGCTCCAGATAAACCATCACTAGAGAGGATCGTTTGATCTGCAGACACGCACAAGAAGCTCCAACAGTTTCGTTGTCCACCATCCAAAAACAGGTAGCACCTTTATTCCTGTGTCCTCCCAAACAATTTCCAGACGCTTAGTAGATAGGCGTTTGGTGTCATAGCGCCCATTATATGTTCTACTATTGACATCTTCGTTTGTAGTGGTGTCATGAGCGGGAAACCTAGATTCTCATGCAGGACGTTACGAGCATTAGACGTCGAATTTTGGTGCATAATATACAAATTTGGTTAGGTTCTGTACTGTACGACTATAGAACGTATGAATTACGTCGAAAACTAGGATAGATTTCTACGACAAAGAAATGTTACAAACCAAACATCAAAATTAGCATATTTGACCATTGCACAACCGATTTCGAACGCGGTAATCCGTTTCCAGGGCGGACACATAGATGTTGCAGAAACGTTTGTCATTTCACGTGATTTAGGCAAAACTAATTAGACATATTATTCGCGTTTACTTCTTATATGGGTTGCTACGGACCGGAACCTTATTGTCTTTAGCGACGAATCCAGATGTTTTTTGGGCTCGGATTATGGGCTCCCCCAGAATTATATACAGGGTGGGGGCGAATCCACAGGAAAAAATTCCAATTGAATAATGTTGTTGGACTATAGTTTCTTGTGGATTCAGTCCTCCCCCCCCTTTTTTTCACAAGCCAAGGGGGTGCAAGCGCAACCCCTTGCACCCTACTCGGGGCGCCCATGACATCGATGACGGTCGTGTTCAAGTATAAGGAGCATATGGTGAGCGCTTTAATCCTACATTTGCTTTGGGGAGACGCACTGTCCCGACTGCTGGAGTAATGACTTATGGAGCCATATCATACGACAGCCGGTCATCCGTAGTAGCGATAAGAGAGACATAAAAAGCTCAGTAATATGTGCAGGATATTCTGCTGTCACATGTATTACCTCTTATAAAAGGGCTTCTAAGAGTTATTGTTTAGAAGGATAATGCTTGCCCTCACACAGCAAGGGCTTCGCAGGAATGTCCCCGTCAGGTTGACACTATTCTTGGCATGCGTTGCAATCAGATTGATCTCCAATCAAACATTTGTGGGATCAGCTGGATTACCAGTTTCGGCAGCCTACGACTTTGTAAGACCTAGGGACCAAACTACAATATCTGTGGATAAATGTATTGCAGAATAATATATGGAACTGGCATGCCTCCACTCCCGACACTATTTTATACTGTATCCATGCTAGAGGCGGTCCAACGAGGTACTAAAGCCTCCTTTGAATTGTACAGTTTTCTCCAAACAACTTACCTTTCTACTTTAATAGTGCAATTACTTTATATATATATATGGAACTTAAAAGTGGACATTTGTTTTATTATAGAGGAACGGAAACTGGAAGAACAAGTGGTGTTGGCTTCTTAATCAACAAAAGAATTAAAGACTACCTTCTTGAAGTCGAAAGCACGTCAGATCGAGCAGCGAGGCTTGTTGTTCAACTAACCCAGCGATACCAACTTCAAATAGTACAGGTATATGCACCAACATCAAGCCATACCGACGAAGAGGTTGAAGAATTTTATGAAGAAATCAAAGAGTTACACACCAAAGGGAAACAACATATCAAGCTCATCATGGGGGATTTCAATGCAAGAATTGGACAACAGGAACAAGGAGAGACATCGGTTGGTAAATACGGATATGGGGAAAGGAATGAACGTGGCGATCAACTCATCGAATTTGCAGAAGCTGAAAACCTTAGCATCATGAATTCATTTTTTAAGAAGAAACCGCAAAGAAAATGGACATGGAAACACCCAAATGGGGGAACTAGTGAAATTGACTATATCCTGGCAAACAAGAAATCAATTATTGAAGATTGCAGTGTACTGAACAGATTTAATACTGGAAGTGATCATCGAATGGTGAGATGTAAAGTGCACTTAAATACTAAATTAGAACGACAGAAGCTCATTAGGAAACAAGTAAGTAAGAGGGTGGATCTAATGAAACTGAAAGTAAATACCGAGGCATTCAAGTTGGAATTAAAAAATCGCTTTTCTGCACTGGAAGGACTTATTGATGAAAGTGATATCTCAGAAGCAAATGAAAACATTGTTAAGACAATAGTTGAAACTGCTGGGGAAATTGGTGGTGTAACCTGTAAAAAGCACAATAGCAAATTATCTGAGAAGACGAAACAGCTCATGAAAAGGCGAAGAGATATGAAGGTGGACAATCGAAATACCAGTTCCAGGATTGAGTACATAGAACTTTGTAAAACTCTGCGCAAAAGCATGAAAGAAGACATAAGAAAATTCAACTGTGAGCTAGTAAGGAAAGCCATTGAAAACAGCAGGAGCA
>QLNU02015003.1:173261689-173273643 GCA_006491805.2 Dysdera silvatica
ATATATATATATATATATATATATACAATTATTTTGTATTCTAAATGTAGGCAAGGCTAGGGATTAAAACTATCACGAAACTTCAATTTATTAACAGACGTAGAGATTTATAAAAGATGAATCTAGTACGTACAAAATTTTATATAATGGTTACGAAGCAGAAAAAATGACAGAAAATATATTTGACGATGGAAGGAATAGGCATTATTTGTTAAATGCACCGTCATTAATATTGATAGGATTTTCTATTAAGCAGCATGTTGCTAAGAAACGAGATGAAAATATCATAACAACCTTGTTTTCTTGCTTGGGTTTCTGACATAAGGACAGCTAACGTCTGGTTGCAAGAAAACAAAGTATATGACAATCAACGTACCAAGTGAACATTACAGTGATTAATGGAAAACGTAAGCTTTATAAAACTACGCAAGCTTGAAGAGGTATAATTAGTGTTGCTTCAAAAAATAATGATAACTATGAGACTACAAATAAAACAATTCAGGTATCAGTGCTAAAGAAAGGAAAAAATGTGTAGATAAAATTGAAAGTATGGACGTTTTCTTTCTGTGATGAATGAAGCATTTGTTTATTGTATTTGTAACGTCGATTGAAAAATTAGCTGACACAATTAATAAAAGAAAGTTTACGGAGCTCTTTGGCTTGGAATAAAATGAGTGCAAATTTCAACTTCAAATATATGACTACGATTTCTTAATATATTATTATCTTATACACAGTATTTATTTTTTACATAATATGTAATTTTATATGTAATACGTGTTTTTTCGGGATTACTCTATGTTTTTCTTCTCTCACAAATTTTTCGCTATTGTTTGTATAAATTTGTTCACCTTTATGTTTTGAGCAAAGGGTACTACTTTTTATTTCACACGGAGGGCAATTTGATATTAATATTTTATTTCGAATGGGTTCATAATAAATCAATTGAAAAAGGACAACAAATTAACACAGTTTAATTAAGTTAAATCGTTTACAGACTGTTTCAATAGCCAATTCAATTAATTTAATAACGCGCAGTGTCGTCGCCAAATTATTTCAAGGGTCTATAATAAACAAAAACAATTGGTCACGCAATTGTGTCTATAAAAAGAAATGTGATTCAAAATGTGTATGGGTTAGGGTCAGCACAATAAATGATGAGCGCTTTTCTTAAATCTCATGGAATGTTCGTGGATTTGCATGATACATTTAAAAAAAAAAAATGATTGCACCGTATTTTTTATTTTCCGTACACGGATTATCGGTACGTGAAGAACGTTCTATACAGGTGTCTTTCAAAGATGACTTTTTTTACGTGCAAAATTTGAAAATTACAGTTCAAATTAGACAAGGCAAAAGTTACCTAAAGGCGCATTTTCCTAAATGCACCTATTTTGCGGCGCGACAATGGAAAACGTAGAAAACTGACTCAAACAATATAAAACCACTGTTACTGTTTTCCTAAAATGACTTAATGAACTTAATGGAAGTGTTTTCCTGTACTGACTTAAACAATAGAAACCCAATGGAAGTGTTTTCACGCAAAACGCTTCTATTGGTTTTTATTGTCTGAGTTTCAGCTCGGCATTTTATATTGTTGCCTCGCAAAATATGCGCGTCTAGGAAAATGCGCTTTTAAGAATAAAATTATAAATCCGTGTGCGGATTAGAAAAAAAGAATTTTTCACGCACCAGGTATTGTTTACGAGAGTATGAGCATATTCATTATTGCTTGTAGTCTAGAGCTGAAAAAAAATCTGAACGAACACACAAAATTATTTGAAATTTTTAATGTGTTTCTTTAACGTATTAACAAGCATAAATACGTACGCGTGTTTTATAATTTCCCATTTTCTTTTGTCTGTACGAATGGTTTAATTGTTTATTATAATATCTTTTAAATAGCTACAAATACACAAATATTTTAATTTCGTTCACTCGAAAGTTTAAATGGAGCCAATTGCAGATAATTCGGGTTTCCCCATTTTTCATTCTGACCTTTACATTAATTACCTCAGATAGTGAAGTGTATGATGTATTTATTATTTTGTGCATAATCAGGGCATGGCTACACTCAATCATTTAGTGGTCGAACTATTACAATTATAATCTAACAACCGCTAGTTCGAATCCGATTTGAGTGTATGGACAACATTTTTCTTCTACAATTGTTATGAGCAAAAAAAAAAAATCCTAATTTGAACGTTTATCGTCGAATGTCGGAATTAATATCAATATTCTTCTTAAGTTTCTACTCTTAAACTAATTCATTTATTTTAGAAATCAATTATATGTTTTAACTAACAGGCACATAAAAATAATAACTTGAAGATGTTGTTTTAGCATATTCTACCCAAGTGAGTTAAATGATTGTTCTTTCATTGAATGTTATTGTCGACATCAATAAAATCTGACAATATTCAACTGAAATTGCTATTAAAATTATATATGATTTGTCTTTGCGAAGACTTTTACGGCGTATTTTTAAAATTATAAAACAATTTTCAGGTATAAAATTGTTTAGCAACACAGTTTTGCACCTGAAAATTGCTTTATAATTACATTACTCCTGACATTAGTCCTGATGAAGGACCGCTACTGACGCGTCCGAAAGCTTGGGTGATCTTTTTCATTTGCTATTTTACAAGGGTTTAACTTTTGTATGTAAATTTCTTCCCTGGTACTTCATACCTTATTACTAAGAAAAAATAGTATTAATCCATATAAATCACGAAGACAGTTTGCAGGGAAAGTGTAGAAATTAGAAGCAATCATATTTAGCAATTGCATACCGAAATAATCGTTTTATTTTTGTTTACGTTTGAAACTAATGATATCACGCAATATTCCTTCCTTTTTATTGCTTAGCAGCGAGGTGAACCTACACCCTTCCGTGATAACGGCATAAAATTGATTGAGCATTGTGGTATGCTATCATGTATTTTCTCCGATGACATCATTTCCATGTCACAAAAGAAATTGATGTTCCGAGACATGAGATATCAAAGCTAATTAATATAATGAAATGTTGCCATGACAACAGTAATGCACCTTACGCAGATCCTTTTTTTTTTTTTTTGGAGAATATTATCCGCTTATTGGAAAATCAGCTTTTCCTATATTTTGTACATAATGATTATATTTGCTGCGACTTCGAAAAGCAAGCTTAAACGGAGTATATAAAACTCGGTTTAAATGAAAAAACTTCTCTCATCTTGCGGTTCCTTTCTTTTCTTCTTAACTCTTGTACATAATTTCTTGTCTAATTAGTTTTCTATGGAGCTTATTATAATTTGATTTATTTGAGAAATGTGATATTTTGGATTTCTCAAAGGCTATCATAGATTGTTTGAATTACATTTTTGATACATTAAATATTATTTTAAACAGCCACACGTACACACGCACTTAAAGTTCCCCCAATGTAGAAATAGTTGTATTTGCTGATGACATTCTCCTACTTGTGGTAGCAAAAACGATGTTGGAACTGGAAATGTTTGGAAATGGGTGTTTAAAACAAATATCAAAATGGTCCTACAGCAATAAAGTCGTTTTTAACGACAATAAATCAAAAGCACTTTACTCGCAAGATAGTAAAACACCCAATATAAATTCTTTTGGACGGAAAGAGACTCGTAATTGTTAAAAAATTAAAGTACCTTGGCGTATTTTTTGATGATAAATTGATTTGGAATACTCACATAAATTACATCTGCGAAAAATCTTTTAATATTATTAATGCTTTATCTAAAATGGCAAAGTTGGCCTGGGGAATAGGATCCCCTGCTTTAAAAATTCTTTATGAAGGAGCTATTGTTCCCCTATTAACATATGTAGGACCCGCCTGGATTTCTGCTTTAAATAAAATGTATAATCAACGTAAGCTTTATTCTATACAGAGAAGCAGAGCTTTACGTATTATTAAGGGATTTCGCACCATTTCATATGAAGCTGCTTGTCTTCTGGCAGGAATTACTCCAATGTGTTTAAAAGTGCAGGAAATAGTTGAAATTTTTCGATCCAAGAAGAAGGCAATAGATGTCCAGAGCCATGATCTGCCTATTCCGTCCTCCAAATGGATTCATCCTGGGAAAATTAACAACGTTGGCCATATGCTCGACTCCCAGTTTGAATTTCAAATATATACAGATGGTAATAAAATCAATGAACAGGTCGTATGTGCCTTTGTCGTTTACAAGTAGGGCATTGTTGTCAAAGTGAGAAAATACAGTCTACACCCATTGTGTTTAAATAACCAAGCAGAAGCATTGGTTCTTGAACATTTGAATGACGAAGCATATCGTATATCAACAAAAAAGGCCATCGTTTACACTGATAGCCAGATAACAATTGTTTCCATTCAAAATTGCAGCAACCACTATCCCATTCCTGAGGGCATTCGGCAAGTTATATTAAATCTCCACTTAAATCATTGGGTGATAAAACTGAATTGGAGTAAAGCCCACAACGGAAATCGGGGAAATGAAAACTTCGATGCACTTGTCAAGTTTTCCGCCCTGTCAGATAACCTTCAATTATATACGATAAAGCTTCTATGACTGAAGTAAAAAAAAAACTCTCGAAAATATACTTCAGAAATGGGAGGAACCATGGGAAGCATTCAAGGAACGGCAGCGTAACAAAAAAATTCTCCCAAACGTCAAAGATAGGCTGAATACAAACCACCTACAACTCTCTTACAAGTTAACCCAATTGCTAACTGCTCATGGAAGGTTTGACCAATATTTTCAAAGATTCGGTCTGCGAGAATCTTCTTCCTGCTTCTGTGACGAAACTGTTGAGCAAACAGTGGAGCATGTTATTTTACACTGTCCAACACTGGAACCTGCTAGAATTAGCATCCCTAAGAAAGCGACAATCTACGGCGAACAATGGCCTCTTGCACTTAAAGAAATGGTTTCTAAACGGTTTTTCGGTGATTTCATGGATTTTTCTTTTCTGATGGACTTTTTGTAGTTCTCTTCATTCTAGTGCAAATTACACAAATCAACTGGACTTTATAAATGAACTTAATGAGTGTTAACAACGGTTTATATCAATTACGTTATCTATCTTGTATACATTTGTATATATTTAAATTTATTTCTGTATTTTTGTAAATGTGTCATACAAGCAAAATGAGAACATCGATATATGTAATATTTAATGGTGCATGTTGAACAAATCTTTTCTGGAAAAAAATCGCCCACGCACATACACACATCTGCTCGCTCGAAGTACTCGGTATTACATATACATATATATATATATATTAGATTAGGTTTATTAAAAATGGATTTTTATTATTTTATATTTAAATTTCTTCGCATTTTTAGTCCATAGTATATAAAATAGGCGAAGCGGAATTAAATGAGCATTAAGTATAAAGAAGCAATAAAATATTTTATTTTATCCAAAAATTTTCGAACTATTATTCAGGGCTCCATAGGGTGTGGCGAGTTGCAATTAAAGGCATGGCAACTTTGACAAGGAAACCGAAGGTTTTACCTGGAATATAGCTTCTGACCCACAATCGGATATTATTGGAAGAATATATTTTTTTAAATTCTAGCAATGAAAACAACGGAAGATTGTCAACGTAAATACAAGTTTGATTCATCTTACCGACCAAAATTTTGGAAAATTAGGGAGGTAAAAGTATCTTGCTCCTGCAATAGCTAACAAGGCTTTACGAATTTTGATTCCGTTTGCATAATCGCATTTATGTGAGAGAGAAATCTCTCCCGGAGCAGTTATCTAAACCGAATATAGGTTCAGAGTGGACGTCGAGAAGGCGATGAGGTTTATACCGAGATATGAGAATCTAATACTGAAGAAATGGTTTTATTCTTCCCATGGACTGTAATTTAGTACAAAAACGTAAGATGACTAAGATAGCGCTTTCTAATAAAAAATATTGTTTTCTTTTAATAGTTTCATGACTTCCTTCTATTTAAGCTTAAAGATTGTTAATACATTCGAACTCCGCTATAGAGAACCTCAAGAAACCGAACTTTTACCTCGCTATATCTAGGGTTTCGTTATATCCGATAAAAATAATAGATGATTGGATGGGACCAAAAAATTCGTTCGCTATAAGCCGAGTTCGATATAACGGGGTTTGGCTGTATTTAAGGATATTCTTGGAATACAGTTTGAGAACAACGACTTCCAAATCGTCTATCATAACATAAAAAATATCAAAACATAATTACGGAAGAGTCTCGATAACTCGAGCTAAACGGGACCGAGACCACCTCGGACCATCGAGAACTCGGATTTTCCTAAAAACAATAAAAAAATGCATAAGATGTTATTTCACTTGAACAGGGACATTCTTGGGTTGTCGACCGTCTTCGCGCAAAAATAATACCTAGCCTCCCTTATTAATTTAATATTATTTCATTTATATAGAATTTAATATTTGAAGTGTTAACTTTTATATCTGTATATAGTCTGAAACACACACACACACGCCATTGGCGTACGCAGTGGGGTATCCATTGCAATAAAATTTTGTATATTTAATATAGGAATATATGAGTTATAGCCCTGTGATCCCCATTGAGCCTTTACCCCACTTACGAACTTTCTGCGTACGCCTATGACACACGCACACACAGTTGCCATATGCAAAATAGAAATATTTTAAATTTTTTTAATTAAAAAATATAAAATAGTATAATAAACGATCTGCGGCCTCCCAGATGTGGGAGCACCTTTTACACCCTTACCAGAAACGGCCATACACTTGAAAATATCTTACAAGATACTTACATACCCTTATTTTCTTAATGATGTGATAAAATAGAAGATTTTATGACTTCTTACCTCGTCAGTCAGTATTAATCGTCAGTCTTTTTTCAAACTGAAATTTCTCAGATATTTCTCCTTAAAAAAAAAAAATTGACGGGAAAGGGTTTTGAAACGGAAATTCCAAAAATTTCCTTCTCCTCGAATTAACGAACCAAACGCCTAGAATTAAATGGGACCTCAACCTTTCGACACTCTACTATATATATGAAAACATTTATAACATGCGATTTCTATATTTTGTATATTTGGGAACCATTGATAAATTATGAGAGGTGAAGGGGGCCATTGTTGTTGTATTTGCTTATTCAACAATAAGATACGTAAGATCACAGGATTGTTTCGTGCTGCTATCTACTGGCAAAATATGGAAATCGCTGATTGCAAATTCCATTAGTTGCTATCGTAAAACCTCTGAACAGGTCTACCGCAGAAATAGTTTTCCTCGGAGAGCAATTTAATCATCCTTTCAGATATTGGCCTCCACAATGAGGGAATGGGCATCACGTTCTTTTAAATTATTATATTAGACCGTGCGTCACCAAATGGTCAAGTGCAGGGATTGAAAAAACAACAAAAAAACTTTCCTTTAAATCGCATGGCAAATGAAACTTTTTGTCATAAAAAGAAAACGCAGCATGAAATAAATGAAAAACACATAAGAAATTATCCATTATTTAGAGGTATTGACGAATAAAATGTCATGGCTCCATACGGTTTCTGCAAGATAGATATGCCCTTCTTGACTAGCCAATCAGCCATTTCGCTACCTTCCAGGCTACTATGTACAGGGACCATTGTAGGCTGATCTTACTCTCCATGATGTTAAGAATGGATCTACGGTCATATATATGCGTTTGCTGTTGATTTGTTGCTGTTATTTTATTGTTGGAAATGGATTCAAGTGCCGCTTTGGAACTAAAAAGAATAATAGCATTTAACGATTTACATATTCGGGCGCAATGAGCCCAACAGTCACTTTCCATGAAAAAAAGCTGTTTGTAACGATAAAAATATATATATTTTTTTTGTGTTTTTGGGAAATCATCTTTTTATTAAGCACAACTCTTTTGAGGTATTTTTTGAAAATATAAACATAAAATTTAAAGAAAGCAATGACAAATTCAGAAAAAAATTTACAAAAGCAATATCCCGGAAGTTTCTATTTTCCAAACACTAAAATCATCCAAATTAATTCAAGAGGATTGCAAACTAAATAATTTACAATACAAACTATTCAATAATGTCATGTTTTGGGAAGTATTAATTCATTGTATGAAAAATGCAATTTGTATGTGTCATACAAATTGCATACTGGCATTCAAATTTCGACGTATCTTACAAAAAGTTACGAAATCGGGCGCAATATGCCTGGAAGATCACTTTTGTTAATACATATACTCGCAGGCGTACGTAGAAAGTTTGTAAGGGGGTTATAGACTCAGTGTGGGTTACAGATTTACAACTCACATATTCCTATGTTAAATATACAAAATTTCATTGCAATGGGGGGTTACAACCCCCATCAACACCCCCTGCTTACGTCAATGCATATACTCAAGGGCGTTTAAAGTAAAGCGACATTTACGTATTCAAATATCAATAGATAAGAGGCAGTTACTCAATATAAAGGGTTCTGCCATGTAGGACGGGAACAGGGAGATAAAATGTGAGAGCTGTGCTATCAGGTCAATTGCGCCCGACGGAAGGTTAAAGGAGTTCTTACGAAAAAGAAATTGAATAAAGGCAACAGATAGCTTACTTATCTCACCATCAAAGTGAGAAGCAAAAGTTCCAAGAGGAATATAAAACGAGAAAAAATTGTAGAAAACACAAACACCAGAAGTTTTATCAAATGGAAACCCGTCATTATAGATGTGATATTTTCACCTTTCCTGGACATCTATTATATATAAGATACATATTGTGTCTTCGGAACATATTCTACTATTCTTTCTCGGAATTTTTTTCAGCTGCTGTCAGCTAAACCGTTCGGCAGCTCCGGGTTCCAACTCTTTTATTTTTTTATTTTTTTGGAGGGACCTTTTTTAGACTAACTCTAATTGCTTGCAATAAGACAAACGCAGTATATAATAAATAGTCCTTGTCAATTTGGTGTCACTTATTTGCATAGGCATACGCGAAAATTTCATAAGGGGGGTTTCAGATTTATAATAGGATGGTTACAGAGCTACAAATCCATATATTCCTACTTATATATTCTAAATTGAATCACAATGGAGGTTGTTACTTAATAATTTTCGACACCCATGTAGAAATAAGCTCAAACTAGAGCTGTTTTTTGTTTAGGAGAAAAAGAGACGCCGTCCTCATCCTGGATTCAAACCAGGGTTCCTTCGGTTACCCCGTAGTATCCTGACCTACTAGACAAACAAGAACAAGAACAACGGCCTTTTCTCCGTATATAAGGATGTAAAATATTGTTATCCCACGAAAACTCACAAAAACCCGCCTCGGTGGCTTAGTGCTTTGACCATTATTTGGCAATTGTTATTCCTGTGAAGGGTAATAATATCTTACACAATGGAAGTTATAACTCTCATCAACCTCCAGCCTCTGCGTACGCCAGTACGTCAATACGATATATGAGTTCCCGAGTCCTAGCCAAGTTGGTCTGCCCACCCGTTATTATCGCACTAGTTGGTACATTCTCTATTTTTTCTGGAGTATGTTTTTTGTGAACTGAATTGACTTTCTAAAAATCTTGGTTTAACATACTTACACCAAACTTGTTAAAGTACATTTTTGTTGGAGCTGTGAATTTTTCAATTACACTTTTGCTTACATACAATTAGAGCAAGCTGAAATTATTATATGGGATTATAACTACATCATGTAATCAAGTAACACAGATATGCCTCCTCCGGTTGGTGGAACAATTGTCCCAGGAGGAATATCTTTGACACAAAATGGCTTTTACAAAGACAACTTTGCCCACTCTTGCTGTAAATTAGGTTTCTACTTTAACTTACACAAACAAAATCTATAAATAGGGACTTTCGCTGGTAAAATGCTTACAGAGTATGTGTTCATGTACCAACATTAAATTCCAATCACAGTAAATCGAGTTTAATTGACTCTATCGATCAAAATGAAATATCTGAAATCAGTCATTAATCACGAAAACCCCAATAGCGAACTGAATCCGGTTAGCAAAAGTTTGTGTAAACTATTTTTTAAAATATTTTTGCGCGTGATTAACAATTATTTTCTTCTTTGTTATTTGTACTGAAAAAAGCAACGGGATTTTCTGCAATACAGTTATAAAACTTTGGTACAATTCAGCGAACTGATTAGCTGAAGAACTAATCAGTTAATTTTTAAACAACTAACTGAACAACTAAGTAATAAACATAAAAAAGACAAACCACTAACACCAACAACAAATTAATGAAAATTGCAAAATTATTCATCAATCACCATCTCTTGGCAATGAATAGCTGAAAATAGTTTTAACCAAATAACTTTTTATTATTATCGTAAAATAAAAGAAATTTACTTTGGACTCTTTACGAGGAAAAGTTTTCATAGCACTGCTCAAAACTAAAAAGAAACAATCTAGGAGTAGGGAATTTTTTATATTAAAAACTGCAAATTTACCTTCAATTCCGATTAATATCTATGACAAGCCACAGCGTAATTTATATCATTCTTATGTTTGTAGACTCCAAATTTTTTTTATCCATAACTTCAACTCATACATTGCACAGAAAGAGAATTTGAATCTATTCTTTTTTTTTTCTAGATTACCCATTACGAAAATGAAAGTCGCCATTTAACCTTTTACGTCCAAAGGTAGTTACTCAGCGAAATACAATTGGTTTCCATGAAAATCGCATAAGTGACTAATCTTACTTACTCCTCAATTTAGCTAGTTCTATCCAAAACAACTTGCACAAACAGCCACTAACCCTATTCGATCACATTTAATGTATGTAAATTACAATTCGATCTAAATTTTTCATTGCTTGTATTGTAGTTGGCGTACTACTGCCAGATTCCGTTGGAAACTTCTAAATCGATTCATATTTTTTCACTACTATAGATAGCGTAGAGCTAACTCATTCGCTTATCATGCCTTTAACCCCAGCTTCGATTTTAATGGCGCCATAGAACGTGTTCCATTTATCTGCTCATCATAGCTCGGGGTTTGTTTTCTATGCAACAGAGCTTAGAATTCCTCAGAAATCTGCATTTCCCGGTCCCAGCATGACGTTAGTTGTCCTTAGGCCGTAAAACACCAACAAACAGTTCCATATTTTTTCCTTCAAGGTTTGTGATTCTGCATTTACGTAACACATGCGATCTTGCACATCACCACGTAGTTCGGTCAGATGTTGTACCTTCCTTTATAGGAGTTACGCTGCCCATGTCTTAATGTGTAGTTTGCATTAAACTGTGTTTTCGTACCATAAAACGCATACACTTTTCCTGGCATCATAGAACAGGGGTTGGTTATTGTTAAATATTCATTTTACCTTTTTCTTCCTTTCTCTCTCTCGCCCTCTCTCACCAATGGCTCAGAGGTAACGAGTTCGTCCATCGTGCCATTAACCCGGGTTTAATTCCAGTGGCGCCATAAAACGCTTGTCATTTTTACTGTCAACTGAAGTCTTGAGTTTAGTTTCCTAGGTCATATAGGTTCGGATTCGTTGGAAAATTGTAGGTCATGGCACAGCTTTGCCTCCTCTGTCCTTGCATCGTAAAACGAACACAAAGAACCAAAGTACACGTTGTGCTTACAATTGAGGTAGTTTTATAATAGTCGTTCATGAGTTTTTATTTATCGAATGAATGCAACCGACGGAAGAAGCAACATAGAATAAGTAAATCACTTCGTGGCCTAAATGTGCTTACTTGCGGTGGTAGGAAAACAAATGAATTGAGTTCTACGTCAGACTTTACATCATATCACTTTGAAATTGGCTCCTAATGACCGAATTTTAGAATAAGTTCAATTTCAGTGCAGTTGTTTTGGTCTCTTATATAAAAAGTGAATATAAGGTAATTTCAATCCGGTATTCTACCGAATCATTTCACTACAAATCCTGGAATTTTTAAGATAACCGACCTCATTCAGAGGGCCTTTTTGTTTTTTTTTAAAAAAGTTATATATTTCT
>QLNU02015003.1:173273743-173290582 GCA_006491805.2 Dysdera silvatica
GCGTGCATGTGACTGTATTATCCGTAAGCACATGGACTAAATAAAAAGGTAGGACCTAACCATCAAAATTATGACTTTTATAGAGCAGAGAACTTACAAATATGGATGAATAATAAGGATAAATGATAATACCACTATGGATATGCAAATATAGAAATATGCGAAATTTTCAGGACTAGATTAGGATTGAAATAGCGCTTAAACAAACGACATCAGGACACTACGGAGCCCCCAAAATCTCGGGCTAAATCGTGGTCTCTAAGCCCGGGCCTACTTGGTCTATAGGTAAATCCAGACCTTTTGGCTGGGAAGATATCCAGAATCAAGTGTCTATGTAATAAGTAAAATGTATAAATAGAAAGTGTTCTGCTAATAAATTCTGAAAATAATACGCAAAGTTTTGTATCAAAAACGCACACTTCTTTCTTGAACTCTAAAATTGAAAATAATTCCCTTTCCTAGAGGCTCGTCTCGTTTTAAGGTAATATTTTCCCATACATTCTTCTTCATTTTCTATTCCTTTCTGAAAAATCATTTTTGGAAAACCAGCAGCTACCTGTCTGGCGTATATAATTTCCATTTCTTGCTGAGCAGAAATATAGTCACTTTTGGCAGTTTCAATACAAATAACAAGATTAAAATACTAATCTAAAGTAAAAAGCAAAAGACAGAGTAAAGTTGAAAATGAGATGATTTATTTTATGTATATTTACACAGAACTCGTACTACAGTGGAAATATCAATAACGTGCACAAAAAAGCTTGATAGAATTAGAATTCAATGCTCAAAGTACTACGTGAAGTTACAAGAAACTTCAACATGTAAATGTATACATGCCTTCAAACCATGGGCGCCGGCAGCATACAAATATTGAGGGGGGGGGGAACAATATACCAGTAGAGGGCATTTTATTTTAAATTAAAGGGGTGGCATGGAAGCCTGATACCAACATTGAGGAGGACGGGTCCCCCTGTCCCCCCTTCGCTAACGGCGCCCGTACCTCAAACAACACCATTATTTTCACATCTTTCGTGGATAAATAAGACAAGTCAGTGAAAGTTTTGTAAAATGTGGTTTGTTCTTATGAACACCAAAGCTTCTGTCTTTCATCACCGAGTTCTATTCAGACATCATTTCTGGTGAAGCCTTTATTAGTTACTATCCAGCGCGATAGATCAGGATTCTTAAAGACAAAAAGTACGCTACGTGGTATAAATTTTGAAGAAATACACTGGTGTTAAAACTTAAAAAATGTTCTTCCACAGGATACAAAATTCGTAGTGTAAATAAGAATATGAAATGAAATTTTGTTTACATGAAAATTTAGCAACGCGAAAGATGAATTTACACTTGAAAATGTGGCTTCGGGCATGCAAACCAAAGGTAGTTTTTTTTTTCTCTTTCTTATATTATATAGGTATATTTTATTATTAGGTACGGCCGACAGCGATATAACAATAAATTCAGTTCAGCTAAATGTAAAGTCAGTTATGCAATAAGGGAATAGGAAAAATTATCAATGTTAGAGAGCGATTTATGGGGTTAAAGCTGACCAGTATCAAGCATCATTCAGAGCGCTAAATATTTTATAAAATGTGTTTCCGAGATTAGGGGCAGTTCTAAGAAACAAAGAACATTGGTCAGCAACCAAGTCTTTCCATGGTATAAATTTCTGAAGGCCGGCGCCTAAGGGGGCGAACCGGACATTCACCTTGAGCGGCAGACTTTAAGGGGACTCAAAATGAGATTATTATAAGTACTAAAGACATTTTGGGGCGGCAAAACACATGTTCGCCCCGAGCAGCATAATATCTACCGCCGGTCCTGTATAATTTTGCTCACTGTTCTAGAATTTTGAATACCAGTGTATTTCGAAAATCACATTCAAATATCTTTTGTGCTTTACCACGAACATTTATCAGCAGAAGCAAAAAAATATGCATCTGTCTCCCGATTTAAACTTTTGCTTTGATTGGTTATTTAAGCCTGAAAGGCATTCTGTTCAGCTTTCATAGAATGCCTGAGGTATTTTTTTTCACGATCTAGTATTATTGATGTTATATTATATCTATTTTTCAGGGGGGAAAAATTGATTATCACAACATTTTGTGTTGTGAGCATATGTGCATATATGTCAGCAGTATTAAATTCTTTCAATGAAACGAAGCTGCCTTATTGGTAATAAATTTTAAAATGAGAACTTGATGCTGGAATGCCATTTTTAAAATCCATTGTATTCTTGCAGAGCATTGAGTACTAATTCTAGCAAAGTTCATATCATATCACAAGCTAAATTGAAAGCATAAAGCTATAAATTTGATTACGTGAAAGCGTGAGACTTGAGCTACAAACAGTGTTTCCACATCATCTGCTTTTCATCCATAATACCATTTTGCCTTGTTACATATAAACTTATAAAAACGCACAGTAAAAATGGCTGTAAAGTTATGAAGATATCGGTGTTAATTCCCATCGAATCAAAATTAAAAATCACAATAATACATGATATTATTTATAATAATTTAGCTAGCCCAGTATTGATCAAGTTATCAAGAAATAACGAGTTCCTTTATTAGTGGTTAGTAGAATTAACAGCCACTTTTACCGTGAGTATTTTATTTCAGCATAAGCACTTGACGTAAAGTGATAACGTGCGTAGTGTTCACGATTCACAAATATCAAAATACAAACAATTTCCACATGTGACGAGAACATGACACTTGAAACAACCAAAGGCAAGGCCTTTTCCTTCAAAAACGGCGCGAATCAAACGTCATCAAAAGATTAGGACCGGTATTGTTGTTGTTGTTAGAACTACAAATGTTTGTGCATAGACAATAACAATAATAAATCTACGATATAAAATCTTTACCGTATAAATACAATCATCTTTCAAAACATCTTGCTGATATAGGAATGCTTTAAAATAATTGTGTGATGTAATAATATAATGCAATTAACATAACAATGTAATATCTAAGGATAACCTTTTCAAATCTGAAATTATACAACTAACATTATCTTTGACTTCTATAGACTGTTTTATAACTTCTTTAGAAATTAAATTCATTAATTATCCTCTATCACTAAAATTAATGCGCTAAAAGGTATAAGTTAATAAGCAGTTAATAAAAATTTAACCTTGAAAGTTTAATATTAAAGAATGACATAAAAAGTTTGAAAATTTTATATCAAAACATAAAAATAGCAAAGTTTGATACACTTTTTGTCAAAAACGTTGCATTCACAAAGAATTTCTGACGCTGCTACACAAGGGCATATCCAGGGAGGCACAGGGGGCACCCCCCGAGAATAACAAATTTACGCTTATTATGTCTCCATACTGGTTTTAAATCTTTGCTCCCCAAAACTATTTTCTGGATTATTTGTCTTTGCTGCTGCAACAGTCTTTTGAAAACAAGTGTATTTGCCTAAAATTTCGACATTGAAATGAAATTAAACGTATACTTGAAATTGAAAAATATTATAAACAATATTTTTCATTTATGTATGCTGAATTATCAGGCAACCAAACGTTTATAAAATTTAAACTATACTTTGTACGAAAACAATAATATTTATGAATGCATACAAAATATTTGATGTCTTCTAAATTTACGTTACATTTCTTTCAAATGTGATGATACAAATGTTGAATACAATGCTGACATATAATTGCGACCCTAAACAAAAAGCTCAGATTCCATTCCATGGCCAAGTACTGAACAATATGTCAAAAAGTTTGTTGGTCATACGCAATAAAAAGTTCGTAAAATCTGAATCTCATAAATTTGAATCAAACTATAGAAAATCAGCTATCATATGTGTAATGTTCTATAACTTTTCGCACCTTAAACACCCCGTAGTAAAGATTTTTTTGGTTCTTTTTTGAAGAATTTTTGAAAATTTTATCTCTTAAAGTCTATTTAAATGAACTGTACGTCTAAAAGTTTACAATAGAAACATAAGATCAAGAGAAGGTAGCTTCTTGATGGCTGATGAAGCCTTATGCTGCTGAAGGAGATTGATGATGTTTTTGCTGCAGAAATTCTTGCTTATAGTCCATGTAAGCTGTGTTTTATTTCTAGAAATCGTTCATCAAATTTAATGTTCAAAAACATCTTCTTGATGGATGATATAGAATTATACTGGAGAGAAAATTTTGGGCTTAATAATGCTGCAACGATGTGTGTATATTTCCCAAGTAAAGCGAGCTGTATTTTTAGAATTTTGCTATTAAATACTGGGAACTTCAGAAAGTACCTTCATTATGGTGTTCCCTCTGTAATGGATAGTTTTTCAATCCCAAAAGATAAATCCGGAAAACTGTGAAATGTTCGTTCAAAAATGTCAGCCAAAGTTTTACTGTACAACCATTAAGTGGATTTGATCAGTAAAATGATGCTTTAAAGGTAAGTTCAAGGAAAACTGTTAGGTATGATATTTTATCAGATAAATAAAACCATTTGAAGTATCAAGGCAAAAAAAATAATATTCTAGCAATGGTTTATATTTCTAATAAGTAAAATAAAGTTACAAATAAAAAGTAAATAAAGTGTTTAATAAAGTAAATCATCTTTTTGAATTTTTTCTAAATATATTTATACACACATTTATACATAAATTTGTACACATTCTCTATCCTTATGAATTTTACTCCTTGATTACTGTGTCTGTAATATTTTGTGCTCTTCTTGACAATAGAGATTATTTTCTAAAATGCTTTGCAAAATATTTTGATGTTTGATCACAAAACGAGATAAAGCCAATTTCAATTGATGAAAGTCGTGTAGTAATCATTTTAACTACTACACTTATTCTAAAGCATTTATTTTATCCTTTTAGATGATTCACAAGTCTGATATTAAATATATTTTGTGATCTTTATTGTTCAAATAATCCCGAAAATCATTGCCAATATTTTAAAATCGCCAAGCATGTATTAATAGGAACTTTGATTAAGAGTCTCTTTAAATATTTACTTTCTTAAATCAAATAAGATATCCAACTCTAATATGTTAACTAATATAAGATATAGAGTTTAAATCTAAGTAAGTTAACTATAGTACCTTATAAGTCAGTTGTATAAAAGTACTAAAAAATTGCATTGCTAGAATGTCATAATAAAATAATATGCCAAATACTCAAATAATATTCATCTGTTAAATTTCAAACCGAGAAAAGGATACGAAAAAATGAGATTCAGAGTAGCTTTTCCAGGCAGAGAAAGGTAGATGAGGTGCGTTACGAAACTGCACAACTGTTGCGCTTCTGTTTCTGTTTTTGGTTTTTGTACGTGACGATAGATGGCGCATTGTTTAACTTTGGCTGAGCAAAGAATGGTAAGGAAGTTCTTCTGCGTTGGAAAGGTAGATTTAAATCATAAGGAAACTTGGCTTGTTGCAAAGCTTCCTTGAATACGCTGGCCACATTGATATTCTCTTTTGCAGAAACTTCCAGAAAGGTGTTTTCCCAATCTGCTGATACCAACATTTCAGCCAATTCCTTCTTTACCTCTCGGTTACTTTCATCGCATTTATTCCCAACTACGACTATGGGGGTGTCTGCCGGTTTGCTTTCAAGTAGCATGGATTTCAATCGTCGAACCTCTTCGAAGGACTCTGCATTGTCAATGGAATATACCAATACAAATGCGTCTCCAGTGTTGACAGCTAACTTCCTCATGGCTGGGAACTCGTAGGACCCACTGGTGTCTAGCAGATCCAGTGTTAATCCTATACTTCCAACATCATATTCTCCTCTGTAAAGCTCTTCAACAGTGGGGCGATATTCTGATGGAAAACGGTCGTAAAGGAATTGATGGATAATGGCAGTTTTTCCAACGTTGGCCGCACCCATTAAAACTAATCTATAATGACCTTTGACTCCGCCATTTCCTTGCCAGGAATCATCAGTAACGTTGCCTAAATATGGTGAGCTGGGCATTTTATTGGGCTTTCAAAACTTTGGTTTAGTGACTTTCTATTGAAGGAAGAAGTTAAGAGCTCCTATTATTCGATAACATTAATAGCTTTTCCTTGTTTAAGCACTGCCGTCCATTACCAGGAACGAAACCGTTGATGATCAGCTATCTGAAAAGAAACAAGATATTCTTCATTAATTTATCCTGCTCTCGTCTTTATCAGAAGCAGATATAATATATATACATATATCGGATAAAGGTATTAAGATGCACTAGAAAATTTAGACTTATTTTTCAATATAAATTTGAGATTATTCATACGTATTGCTTTCCGACTACCAGAGAGCTTCTAAAACTCTTCTTTTTTCGAAACTAAAGGGTCTTTACATACGATTGTGGTTATAATTATAATCTATTTAATTATTTATTATAATTATAACCACAATTTAATATATTATTAAATGATATCATTTATAGTTTCAGTAGTTTTATTATTTATAAATGATATTTATTTATTATTGAATTTGAGTAAATATGAGATAAAACATAGCTCAGAAACGGATCAATTTGTTTTATATTCGAGGTTTGCTACGAAGAACTACTTCGTAATTTGATCAAGCAATCAGTGAACCACGTTGTAAGAACTACATAGAATAGTTGGCAAGCTATGTAACAGATACTTAAAAATTAATACAAAATGCCCAACTGTTCTGTTTGTGAATTAATTGGACAAATGTATCTACAAATTCAAGTCTAGAAAGTCCCGTAGCGTACAGAATATGACTATACCTTTTTGGCCTGTGAAACCGCTGAGCCGAATTTGGACATTAAAATAAAATAAACAAATTTACTAACACCGATAGATCGTACATGATTTATGCAACATTTGCGTGATCACCAGTTATAACAGTTGATCAAGTTGTGGAAGAAGAAATAGAAATAATGCGATGGAAGCACATAAACAATTCTGATTATTTGCTTTCGAACAGAAGTAAAAGCATGTCTTTTGTGTAAACAGCTGTTTCTGCATTATGAGATAAGGTACGCACTGAACATCTGCGTTTTTCTAATGCCATCAGAGATATGTGTTGAAGGCAAGAGAGTTAGTGAATGAGGTGCAGAGATATTTTGCGTTTCAAAGATTCTAGTTTTGAAAAGTAAATTAAAAATTTACCTTAAGTTTTATTTATTAAACTTTCCACACCTTTCGACTATAAAAATTAATACAGGCATAATTCATTCTTTTTTAATATAATAAAATAATTAATAAGTAAATAAATTAATAAAATAATTAATAAGCAATAAATTAATAAAATAATTAATAAAATAATAAAAATAATAATATAATAACAGTAATAATATTATTACTTCTATAAAATCAATGATAAAAGTTTTCAATATACACTATAGTAATTCATCACAAAATAATTATGAATGCTAATATATACTTCTAAGTGTCCTGTTAATTAAAATTATATTAATAATCTTTATAAATTATTAGTTTAATAAATACATCATTTTTTATTTCATGCTTAAAATTAATTTGTATAAAATTTGTATGTAAAAGTATAAAATTAATATATCGCTTTATCAAATTTTGCTTTTGTTATTATGAACAGGGCCGGATTATAGCATAAACAAACAAGACAAAGGTCTAGGACCTGATTTTTAAGGGTCCGGCGTGGTGAAGACTCTACCCAACTTCAAAATCGTTGCCAATAAGACCTTATCACTAAGGCAGTAATTTTTTTTTATCGCGGCGCGAATTTCCGCTAATTTTCTATACCGGCTTCATTTTCAAAGTTTACAATTTAAATTCTAGAGTGAATTTAGTGAGTGATCGGATATAGCTAGCATTTTCGTTGTTACCAAGATCCTCATTATATGCGGGTCCTACTGTGATATCGCAGGCATAATTTACACTACAAGGGGCCTAGAAAAAATCTTGCCTAGAGCCCCACGAAACCTTAATCCGACCCTATTTATGAAAGTACTTCATTCATGTTCCTATTATATTACATTAAATTAGTACTTTTTAAATAGTTTTATAGAGTGGCGAAATTTTATGATGTAAACGCAAAACGCATATTGTCAAATATATAAATATTAACTTCTTGAAAAAATGAAATATTCTGAATTAGCTTTTAACATAAAAAGTAAAAAGCACATTTAATAAATTTGTTATCCGAATTATAAATATAAGTAAATTTGTGGGGCAATTAAATTGAAGGGAAAAAATATATAGAATTTTTAAATCACGTAGAGTAATTGATAAAAATAGTCTGTAAAATGTTTTAAGTTTTCAAAAGTCATTTTTAATATATAAATCTAAGCCATGGTAATAACAAATATGAATACAATAATTTTTTTTCTTTTTTTCTTTTTTTGAACAAATATGAAAGTGCAAAAAGTCAATTAAGAAATAAAATAATATAATTAAAATAATGAAACCTTCCTAAAGAAACTGATTTTGTGCTATTAGACTGCAAGTAATCAAGAATAGAAATTATATGAGTACAATCAGAGTTGCAATCCAAATAATGAATATCATTGTTTGAATTTCACGGATTTATTTCTTTGTTTTGAATTCTCTTAACTATTAATATTTACATGTATTATAAATTATAACAATTTTGTACATAAACTATTATAATTTCTATTTAATATCGTATTCTAAAATAATTATAAAGCTAATAAGTTTTTGGGGACTGGATGTTCATATTGGAATAAACCGACTATCTATCAGAAATAACCCATTATTCAGACTTCTAGTAAGCATCTCCCCTGACGAAAAATTTATTAAGGTATTTGTATGTTTTATTTTGTTATTTTTTATTATAAAAATGTAGGTTATATATTTTATTGTATTACTCTATGGGAATTTGTTATTTAATAACTTGTTGAGTTTTTAATATACGTTTCTTGGTATATTTATATACATTATCTCTTTTATTACATTCTGTTGAATTAATGTATTCAGTCTATATCAACAGTGTAAAATTTAATTTCGCATTCAATCAAAATTGTTCCTTCACACACATACATATAATATATGTATATATGTAGGAGATTTTAAGTATTACATAAGCATCTTGGTGGGGGTTGCCGTTTGTTTTATTTTCCTATGTTAGCCAATGTTAATTTTTGCTTATTTGGGGGGAGGGGTATGAAATGGCCAAAATATTGCTTACGTAATACTTGAACACAACAGTCCTTTGACAAAAAGTGCATGTTTAAACATTAATGAATGATTTACGTTCACCGATAGAAAATTAAAAGAAATGGCGATTTGAGACAGGAGGATAGTCCAACCGCATTTCGATTTGGACGAATAGAGTGCATATGTAAATAATAACAATAATTTAGAGACAAGAGCTCACCTTCAGTTCGGGAGTATAACATTTTCTTGGCAGTGTAACCATGAAATTCCAGAAAGTGATTTCGTTTTGAATCATTAGGCTGGCTGAAATTTTTCTTTAAAATGCGTCCCAACGATGTTGGACGCTTGTAAGAACACGGATTGTACTGAGACGACGTACGAAAACTTTTATATATAAGGCGCCTAAAGCGCGTGCGCCGACACTCACGTGAATCTATTTTAATCCACAGTGAAAGAGATTGAAGACGAGTTACGTCTGATTTCCTTCTATTTGGCGGAATATGCAAAAAAAAATAAATATTGTAAGCACCATCTGCTGTTATAATAAATGCATCTGAAAAGAAGGGTAAAGCTTTTGTTGTTGGATTGAAATAGAGTTCCTGATATAGATTTATGGGAGGAGGAGGTTGAAAACAACAGAAAATGTTATGGGAATAGCTTATTTGGAAATGTCTTCCTTTTCCCCCTGTTTAATGCATTAATTACGCCTCTTAGTACACCAATTGCAGCAATATAAACTCAATTATTATATTAAACACTTTTCTGAATGCATCTCACGACATTGGCAAAGTTTCATCCTAACAGTATTCTACCTTATTGTTTCGTGATGCACAAAATCAAAATAGCTAAGTAATAATATTAACCGCAGGAAATTTTTCTCATCATAGTCCATGATGAGGTAATATCAGGTTATAATTTTTATTTTATATATTAGATATTATTGCCCTTCACAGGGTTAGGACCATTGCAAAATGGTCGGCCGACAGAGCCACCGGGGCGTACTTTTTGCAAATTTCTTGCAAAGGGAAGAGTGATTTCACGGTGCCTGGTGGGAACCGAACCCACGACTTCTTGTTTGCCAATTAAGGACTCTTTCAACTGAACTACAGACGACCTGTCATTCTCCCCTCTGCGAGCACATACAAAACTTTACTATAAACGAATTTCAAAATGGGGCAGTACATGGACTGCTTTTTAAACCAAATCGTAGAGGGGAGGATGATAGGTCGTCTGTAGTTGTTAACATTTGAGCTACTTGCCAGATAAAGGGATCCACCTTCTTAAAAATTTAGATGCCTTGTAAGAAAACATGTAAAATAATAAATGGTACAGAGGGTAAAACAGAAAAAGTAAACAGCTTTTATTAATTTTTGCGTAATATTTAATTGATTTTTATTTAACTTTACTGCCAGACCCTTCTCGTTTTTCTCCTCGAAAATTCACACTCTCTCGACAAATTACTGATTCCATTTGCTTTTGTTTGTCCCATTGTAGATCGAAGAGAACTTTTTATGATGTTCATTTTCCTGAATTATCCCTCTGTTTTTGCTACTGGCATTGAAAATATGCAAATTAATCGCAGAGTAACACAAACATTCGGGAACAGACCGTCTATCTATCTATCTATCTATCTATCTATCTATCTATCTATCTATCTATCTATCTATCTATCTATCTATCTATCTATCTATCTATCTATCTATCTATCTATCTATCTATCTATCTATCTATCTATCTATCTATCTATCTATCTATCTATCTCCATCAATCAATCAATCAAAATCAACTGATTTTTGGCCCAGATTATACAGAGAAGCAATAGAGGTTTCTTTAAGTATCCTAATAATTTTAATAGAGACGATGCAAAAACCATTCCCGTTGCTTGGCTACCCATTCTAACAAAACTGTAACGTGTAAATGTCAGTTTTTATTTTTCGATTTCATTTTCTTCTGCTTTGGCTTTTATATTCATCTCTACGATTTTTATAATAATTCTTTGAATATAGGTAAATACTGTTTCCGCAAGTTATGCATATTCGGCAATTTTCCAATTTTTACATGTTATTCATTTCTTTTGATGATGATTCGCATAGATTGAATTGAAACGTCAATTTTTAGAGCAATAAAAGTTGTTTTTCTACGTAGCTGATTGTCTGCAAATTGTTTTGCTTATTATCTTTTATAGACTGTCAAAAACTTGTTTTTCAGTTCATGATTTAGATTCCGAGCTTTTCAAATATCAAATGGCTTTTGGCTCGAGAATTTCTTGCACATATTAAATAATAGTTTCTATGAAAACTTTCTTAGGTTCGGTTCTTTCTGTATTAATTGTGAATTTGTACTTTTAAAACTTGAATTTTAGATGACAAAAATGCGAGGAAAAGCATGTAACTGGATGTTGCAAGTTATCTCATGGTGAAATTCATTATTCAGATTTAAAATTAAAACCAAAAATTAAAGTAGGTAAAAAAACAGCAACCATAGTTCCCATATTTTAAATCAATGGAGTAAAAAGGTAAACAAATTTCTCTAAATTGAGAATGTTCGCATAAGGACAGAGTGAATCCAGAAATTTTTTTCGAAGTGAAGGGTAGTTTCGAAGCTTGGGAACCAATTTAGAGCTATTCCGTGAAATTTGTTGCTGGATTTGGATAGGTAATTGAGGCGTGAGGCGTATCTGCATCCTTTCTGTAGTACTTTTGGTAGTCCCTTTTTTCTCTCTGAAAAACTCACACACAGATAGTTGCCATAAAACGCACGCACAACTCATTCCCACGAAATTGGGATAGTCTCACAGAACTTTCATATAAAAACACCGGCTATAAGACCTTAAGTTAAGGTATATTGTTCAATTTCAAACCCCTCTCCGCTATATTGCAATTTTATGGGCAAAAACTCTCAAGTAAGGCAATTTAATGTTCATATCCGTAATAATGTCGTTCTATTTTTATTTTAATTTTATATTATATTATTTTATTTAATTCGCCAGTTTATTTTTTAATGTTTTGTTTCCTATTTACGCTGATAGAAGACGAAACTTGTCTATTGAATTTTTTTTCTTCAACTTCTTTATTTTCTGATACTATCATTCCTCTCATCGACATTTGAACCTTGAGCCTCGTAATTTCTAGGTTTTGAAAATGACGGATATATCCTTTGAAATAATTGTAAACGACGTTGCTTATTTATAACTTTGGTAGATTGTAAAAATTTCAATCTAAATAGACCTTGCACAGTATTTTTTGCCTATTTAAACACTAAATAATGATAAATTTGTTTTCCTCGGAAGTGGCCGGCGTTCCTATTCCCCCATCTTGATCCACTCTTACACAAACATCCAGTAAATACCTCTTGCAAGAGAAATAAGAAAAGAGTGACGGTGTCTATATAGCAGAGTGTTTTCAGAAAAAAATCTGATCGGTAGACGCGCAGGAAAAGGTGAGATTCTAAGAAAATATTCCTCATATTAGCTATTAGGGTATTTACTCTATCTTCTGCTAATATGACCAGATTTACGAGGAAAAAAAGTCCCGTTCAGGCTTTTCGTGTTCGTCTTAAAGAACATGAGGCTTACATACGTAAACAAGAAACGCATAAATCCATTTTCGCCAAGCACGCCTGTAAAGCCACAAATTTCTCTACCACAGGGCTCAATGAATTGGAAAAGTTTCTTCTCCATTAGACCTTAATTTTTTTAAGCATCCATATTCTTGAAAATATTACAGTCACAGTTAATAACAAGCTTCCATTTAATATTTTTTCCTCTGTCTGAAGAAACTTATTTTTCCCCTTGCAAGGGATGCACCCACTGACCCACAGCCGATTTCACCCGAGTATTCGGTTTTGTGATCAATGGGTTGGCAAAAATGAACCTTTGATAAGTGTTCAACATCAATTTTGTTTATGTTCCGAAGAAAGAAAGAAGCTTTTTGCTTCCGGAATAGCTATTAACGTTTCATAATTAAAATTCTAACTGCAATTTTGTGCATTTTATATATTATTTGCTTTGCACAGTAAAACTCTGATTAATCGAAATAAAGGAGGCGGACCCGACTTCGGATAATGCAGAAATTCAATTTTTAATAAAGCGAATATGTTTACTAAAAGTTTACTGGTAAATACCCTAAATTCTCTGTTCTGTTTCATTTCTTCACAAGTAGTGAAGGGTCGGATCTGCCTCTTGATATGCGATCCATAATTTTGTAACCTTAAATGTTTTTAGTTGATTTTACTTTATCTGCCTTTGTTTGACAAAACTAAGGTGGCAGGCATTTATTTGGCTTATTGCTGAAATATTTGAAAGCATGGAGTTATCTTGTAACAGTTTGAAATAAAATTTAAAATTCACACCTGCGAAATCCTTCCCTGATGATTGGGGGGAAAGAAAGGGAGTGATTACGGACACCTAAGAGAGTCACAATCTACATTTGTTCTTCTTTTAAAGACATAGTACACTAGAAAACAAATATCTGGCGTTTCGCCAAAAATAATGAAATAGAGCCAACTAAATTAAAGAATAATGATAAAAAAAATGAACAAGGGACCCATTCCAGTTAAGTGAAGTTCAGTTAATTATTATTCTACTCATCAATGTTGAGTTTTCACAATTATCGGGAGGGCCCAACAGACATTATGTACATTTATTTATACAAGTAATGTATATATTGTATATATATACATTACAATATGTGTAAAATTGCAATTTATTTCAAATTATTTGGGGGCCCTGACCCCACTGATCCATATAACTCTACGCCTATGATTCTACTGTATGTTGAAATACAGTGCAAGTATGCAAATTTCGCTATCTTAATATATATCTGAAGAGGACGAAATGTATGTAAATATCAAATCTTTATCCCGACATCCAAAACGATGTCCTATTCTTCACCGGAATGTAAACATTCTTCCTTTGTCGGCGTTAACAAAAGTAGGTATTAGTGTCCTAAAAATACATGTTTTGGAAGAAAAGTGAAAGCTAAATCGAAACGTTCTGAGAGGAAATCCCACGCGTGCCACGCGCAGATGCTGTGTCGTACCACCTATGAGGCAAAGCACGTGTAAACATATCACGTGTCTTATCTTAACCGTAATCTTAATTCCTTAATCCCTGTCTCTTTTTAGATGCAGAATCCAAATAAATAACTACTATTCAATGAGTAGTAAGAAATAGAAAGTTAAAAAAAATATTGGGGTAAATCAAGTCCATGTCATTTTAAAAATTGAATCGGTGAAATAAAATCATTAAAATAGTGAATTAATTTTATTTATAAAAATTAGAACTTAGGTAAATATTTAATTTTCCTTTTTCTAATAAATTTATAATATATTATGTTTATGTTTCTAATTCGATTTCTAATTTAATTTCAATTTTTTTATTTGTATGTATTCTGTAAATAAAGAGTCACTCCACAGTAACGGACGGGACATGTAAAGAAGACCACTTTTGTGAAATCCTGAATTTTCTCTTGAAAAACATAATTTTGGAAATTAATTTTATTATCAAAAACAACATATAACTGTTGTTCACCAGTAACACCTTTATTAAATATTTACATCTAGATTAAATCTTTAGTTATAATTTGGTAACAGACGGGACATGAAGTGGATGTACATTTATGGGTCCATGCATTCTCGAAAAATTTCTGTTGTCGTAGGAAGTATTTAAACTCTCATGAAATATACGTTATATGGCATAGTACTTACTTGGAAAGGGCGGGTTTGATATTTTTTTAAGTTTAAATTTACATTAAAATTAAATATTTAAAAAAGTAACGGACAGGAAATTGGGCGAGTAACGGACGAGACAATTTGACAAGAGCTACAAATTATAAGTTAAGTTACAGAATTATTTTATTATTTCAGCATTTACTAATAACATTTCAAAAATATTTAACATTTTAACTCCGCAGTCCTAAATTATACTGGACTGCAGGGGCGGACTGTATCCTCTCAAAGGGCGCATACCTTGGATTATCGGAGGGCGCGAGTCCTATCGCCCATAAGGGCGCACCGGCCCGGAGGAAATGAAACATGTACCAAGGGGAAACAACACATCAAACTCATCATGGGAGATTTTAATGCAAGAATTGGACAACAGGAACAAGGAGAGACATCGGTTGGTAAATACGGATACGGGGAAAGGAATGAACGTGGCGATCAACTCATAGAATTTGCCGAAGCTGAAAATCTTAGCATCATGAATTCATTTTTTAAGAAGAAACTACAAAGAAAATGGACATGGAAACACCCCAATGGAGGAACCAGCGAAATTGACTATATACTGGCAAACAAGAAATCAATTATTGAAGATTGCAGCATACTGAACAGATTTAATACTGGAAGTGATCATCGAATGGTGAGATGTAAAATGCACTTAAATACTAAACTAGAAAGGCAGAAGCTCATTAGGAAACAAGTATGTAAGAGGGTGGATTTAAAGAAATTAAAAGAAAATACCGAGGCATTCGTTAAGCTTTTTACTTTAGTTTGTTACCTGCTATTTATAAAATCTTCACAAAAGTGCTAACACATCGCCTGCAGAAAAAATTAGATGCAGCTCAACCAAGAGAACAAGCTGGATTTCGAAGTGGATTCAGTACAGTGGACCATATTCAAGTATTAAGAGAATTAATTGAAAGAACACATGAATATGAACTTCCATTGTGTGTGGCATTTATTGACTATGAGAAGGCCTTTGACTCTATTAAAACATCAGCAGTCATCAACTCTTTAAGATCAACAGACATTGAGGATGTGTACATTGACATGGTGAAACGTGTGTATAAAAATGCAAGTGCAAAATTTCGGTTACATAAAGATACCAAAACTATCAAAATTGGTAAAGGTGTGAGGCAGGGAGATACCATTTCTCCAAAACTTTTTACTTCAGCTTTACAGATGATTTTTCAGCAGATAAATTGGAATAACAAGGGAATAAAAATAAATGGTGAATATTTAAATCATTTGCGGTTTGCTGATGACATTGTTATTTTTTCAACGAACCCATTAGAACTCCAAGACATGGTACAGGAGCTCTCAACTAGAAGTAAA
Organism: Dysdera silvatica; assembly: GCA_006491805.2. Taxonomy (NCBI): domain Eukaryota; kingdom Metazoa; phylum Arthropoda; class Arachnida; order Araneae; family Dysderidae; genus Dysdera; species Dysdera silvatica. Next base: position 173,289,880 of record QLNU02015003.1, read on the forward strand.
GAAGTTGGACTCAAGATGAACCTACAAAAAACTAAGATCATGTTCAATAATTTCGTAGAGGAAACAAAAATACAAGTTGACAACATTGAGCTAGAAATTGCTGATTCATATATTTACCTTGGCCAGCTGATTTCAATGGATGGCAACATTATGAAAGAACTCAACAGACGTATTAAACTTGGCTGGAGTGCATTTGGAAGAAACAGTTTTATCCTGAAGGGGAAATTGCCTTTGTGTCTAAAAAGAAAGGTCTTCAACCAGTGTGTATTGCCAGTCCTCTCTTATGGATCAGAGACATGGAGTCTAACAGTTGGAGCAATACGAAAGTTACAGACAACGCAAAGGAGCATGGAGAGGTGCATGCTTGGAATAACTAGGAGAGATCGAAAAAGAAACACTTGGGTGAGAGAGCAAACTAGAGTAGAGGACATCATTGTTAAAGTAAAAGGGCTGAAATGGCGATGGGCTGGGCATATTGCAAGAAGAACTGATCAACGATGGACAACAGAAATTCTGAACTGGATTCCAAGAGACCACCGAAGACCTAGAAAACGTCCTCAAACTAGATGGGTGGATGAAATAAGAAAACAGGTTGGGGTGACGTGGAAACGAATGGCCCAGGATAGACTTGTGTGGAAAGCATTTGGAGAGACCTTCATCCAGCAGTGGATAGATAATGGTTGAATATGATGATATATATATA
>QLNU02015003.1:173315764-173365945 GCA_006491805.2 Dysdera silvatica
TTTTGGCTTGTTTGAGTCCTTTATCAGTTTGTTTCGAAACGTTCGAAAATGCTGGAGTAGTTCTGGTGATCTAACTTCAAGTTAGTTTGAAAATAATCTGTTCTTTATGTTTATTTTGTGTAATAAAGTACACATTTTCTAAGGTTTATGAATATTTTTGTGTTTGTTTATCTGAAATGTGAGGAAAATGTCTGCTGCATACGAGTTCAAATATGATAAGAAAATGTGCAAATGTATCGTTAGCATTTAATGATTGTAAAGGATTGGCCCAATGGGTTCTTCAAAGTTCGTTAGCAAAAGCGTCACAGTTACTATTGAAGAAATCTTTGATAACAACTATGTCCTGATTATCACAAATGTCGACCTGCGGCAGTAAAAGAAACAGATATGAGTAAATGATCACTCATATGATGGATCACAATGTCTGCGTGGTTAAACCTAATGTTAGTAACACATAGATCCAAAGTTGTCTGGGTATTAAGCATAATTCTGATAGAGGAAGTAATGATGGATTAACATCCATATGACCATATCAAGTCCTGAAGTCAAATAGCATCCTGATCATAATAGTCAAATTTTTTTAAGTAATTACACCAAAAAAATTGTGCATAATTATTTTTTCCATTGGGTAAGAGAGGACATTTGGCAATGATCTTGGTGTCATTTTAGCGAGTGTAATAGACAATGCAATTTAACGTAGCTGTATAATTTATACTTATTAGAAATAAAACCAAAAAACTCATTAATTCTGTACTTTTAACTTATTATATCACACCCTTGCGACGAAAGTGTTACAACTCAAAAAATCCCAATTTTCAGAAAATGCAAAAAACTGTTTCTGGTTGAATTGAGGGACGTTGTGTTCATCTAATGACATGTGCCAACTAGCAGAAACCCGAATAACTTATGACCTAACATTTTGCATGGCAAAATGCAGCACTGTTTTCTACATCTGGTTGTAACATTGTCATTTTCACCGAATTTTGAGTTGTAACACTTTCGTAGCAAGGGTGCGATCGATATTTGTTGATTGAAAGTTGAATCATAATGAAATTTTGTGACTTTTGTAAATTTTAATTTAGAATGTGTTCCACATAATCAGTATTATTGAGCTGGTAAACTACTTTCATTAGAAGCTATTTCAGCTTTGCAATTAGTGCTATTTATTTATAATTTTGATACACTGTTGTCTATAAAAATTCTCTGCAAAATTAAAGTTTAAATATACCTGATAATATAACATAAAGCTTTCCACCAAACAGAAAAAAAAATGTTACTGAATAATGATTATTTTTGTTGTTACATATGTGTGTAAATATGTATTGCAGTTCTTATTTGCGAATTGTTTAGTGTTTTAAATTTTTAGAGGTTTTGTTTCAATGAACTGTAGGTCTGTATATATTATATTACAAGTCAATAATTGTAGTATCTGTGCCTTTTTTCAAGTGTGTTTTCTGATGGAGGTTGCAGCCAATATTGACCACAGTTTTCCATCACTACTCCTGCGGATGATTCCTGCTGTTTTGTCCAAATCTGTATACTGAAGTTAGTAATTGTATCTATATGCTGAACTATATTTTAATAGTTGTATTATCTATACGTTGAACTATAGGTCAGCATAAGCCTATGTCAAATACTGAATAATGGAAAGTGTAAGTAAAAGCATGTTTTCTTAATGCTCATATTTTGTGGTGCAATTATGTAAAACATAGAGAACAGATAAATAAAACATAATACTTTTGCAGTTGGAAATTGCATAATTTAATGCCTTAACAGCTTTTTCAATAGCTTCTTCATACTTTTTTCAAACGAAATACATTTACAAACCAAACAAACTGTTGATTGGTAATGCTTGTCAAGGTTGCCACTATACGAGTTACAAGTTATGTGTTTGAAATCAATGAACTAACACATCTCACCGAGCTTTTCATCCTCCACACCTGTTTCTCCTTCCAAAACAAGTTATTTAAACAGACTAACCGTTTCGCAATGGGCAGTCCACTTTCTCCTCTTTTTTGTGATGTTTACATGTATTATGTAGAAGAAAATATCCATAATATCATTCCGTTCAAATGTTGGTTTTGTACCACACAAATAAAACACAGTATTGTGTTTTATTTATCTAATATTTTTGCGCAGTGTATCACATCAATCACAATAGAGAATGGACTCAAACAATAGAAAACCAATGGATGCATTGTCCTAGAGTTTCAATACACTTCTATTAATTCAGTCTTTTCTTGACATTTTACTTTGTTGTGGTGCAAAATATATGCACATCTAGGAAAATGCGCCTTAAGAAAATTTTAATTAAGTTAACAGGAGAGGGTAGAGAGAGAATTGGGTTTGTCACTATTTAAACCTGTGTTTAAATATATTTAGTATTCATATTTGTCAAAATGCAACAGCATGTGTATCAAAACAAGTTAAAATATGTGAGAAACGTCAACACAAACATACTGAAAAATGTTTGCATTAACATTGAAGTGATTTTGGTTAGTATGCAGGGCTCGATAAATTGTGGTGAACCATACCCATCAGACAAGAATGATATTGCTTGATTCATTGTGGAAACCTTGGAACCTAGTGGGAAAAGATTTCCTATTCATCAGTTGCAAAAATCCAGCCACCAGAAACGATTAGATTTGTGGAGCCTTTCTAATACGTATATATGCTTTTTTTTAAATTTATATAAGCTATTAGTTTTTGCTTTGTTTTACTTTTTTTTTTCAGTGTACAGTGAAACCTGCCTAAACCAGAAACTTCACAAGACAGAAACATTTTCGAAACAGAACTTTTTGTCATGCCTTTGAAAGTCAGTGGTATTTAGCATTAGCTAAAATAGAAACTATCTAATGTGGTTTTGTCCTGTGAAAGAGGAAACCCCATAACTAAAGTATCACACCTAAAGAACTTCTTAGTTTTCAAATCAGTTATCCATTTTCAGGGTAATGTTGTATTTTAATGGAAAAAAATACCATAAACATAGTTCAAAAATTGTTCGCCAGACGATGTTGTATATAACCAAGCTTATCATATATTGCATGGCTTAACCTTTTTCCAGCTGTACAGTAGCATGGTGATAATACAGTCTTCTGTTGTACTGTTAACCTGGGTTTAAAGCACGGCTTGGTTTAGTGATGGGCGATTGCAAAACATTTTTAAAATTAAAAGAATCGGAATCGAAACAAATTTATGATTGAGTTAACGATTCATTCATCCTTGAACTTAAAAATCAAAATGTCCAATTACAGTTGAGAGTCAGTTGCTCAATCACACTGCACATGAACATCACTGAATCACTGTGGCATGTCCATCATGCACATAGGGCCATTGTTGATTTGGTGAGTAAATATATCTAGCTACGTTTTCTAATATCTAGGCAAAAGGATTATAGTATGCGTTTATAGAATCGTTATATAAGTTTTAGAGAGCTTATGTAGTTGAACCCCGATTTAATGAAATCCAAATGACCTGCACATGTTTTATTTATATGAGTATTTATATTTTATTTATTTATATGAGTATTTATATTTTATTTATTTATACAAGTATTCACATTTTATTTTATTATTTTTTTCTTTTTGTAAATGCACAAGAACTTCATTTTTGAATTCCTTGTACGTATATAGCTAAAAATTATGTACTTACTACCCCTGTGCTGATTTTATATAAAATGTTGTAAATTATGGTATATACATCACTTCGAGTGATTCAAAAATAAACCCTCTGGTATTTTAAGCTGCATTTAGTCTTAAAATTATTTATAAAAATATTTAAATTGTTTTTGTCGTTATAAGAAATGTATGGTAAATATTGTATATGTATAGTATTTATATTTAAAAGCATAGCTGATAACGATACAATTTCAATTTTGTTTTGTTACCCAAAACATTGGCCAAATATTGTACTTAAGTAAATAGCAATGACAGTTGAAATTTTATAATTTAGTTTTATGCATACGTAATCTGATCTTGTTGAACATGAAGACTTACCATAAGACCGATTACTTATTAATTTTATGAAGTAGTTGCATAAATGTTTTTACAATAGAGAAAATTGAAACATCAATAATAAGTGAAATAACTGAATCGTGAGTTAGTTAGTAGTCTATGGCTCCCACACATTGGAAGGAGCAGCACCTTTTCTTTAACTGATTAGTCAATGCAAACAAGAGAATCAAAGCGAAGTGAGTAAATAAGCAGCCAGTGGTTTATACATATCGGAAAGAGCGACTACTAATCACTTAGCCAGTTGCATCCAGATAAATGAGAGCATCGACGCGAAGTGAGTCGGTCAGTGACTGAAAGGAACGGTGACGTCAAACAAATAAAAATAAGCTAAAGTGATGGCAAATCCATTCAAATCTGTGCATTTACGTTTACGTAGGAAACAATGTTTGCATAATTAGTTATTGTGTTTTCATTAAAGCGCGTGATCCTCATGTAAAAAATTTGTAGTTCAAAAATTTTTTTTCCTGCTGATCTTACATAACAATCCAACGAATCAAGATACTGATTCCATTATGCACTCCTGTATCAAGTCATTTTTAAAAGCCATCGAGAGCTTTCCAGATGTTCAAATAATCCAGACAATCAACTAAAATATATCGTGATTGTGCATCACTAGCTTGTTTCCCTAGCAATAGAGGTTTGGTTTCTTTGGAAAACTGTAGGCTCTACTTAGGAGTGTCCAACCTTTTGGTTTCCCTGGGCTGCATTGGAAGAAAAAAAATTCTTTTGGGCCACACACATAAAATAAACCAATACTAAAGATAGATGATGAGCAAAATAACGTAGAATATATAATTAACATATTTAAATTATTTAAACTTTATTAATTCAGGGATTTTTTTATCATAAAAGTAAAAGACAAGCCAGCAACATGAAATTAGTGAGATGTTTGCCATTGCTTTTGAGACACTAATGCTTCGATATTTGGTTCGATGGAAATAGTTGCAATTCTCAGTGAGTTCTCAAGGTGCTCAGCAGATATTTTGGTTCTGATTTTATTCTTCGTGTGCTTCATCCTTAAAAATAACTGCTCACAAATATAGATACTTCCAGATAGCAATGACATGAACAAGACATGATTGTGAAGCGAAGGATATTTTGCTCTGGGAAGATTTATCTTATAGAAGTCCAATAAAGAGACATGATCAAGTTTTTCAAAGTTAAATACCAGATTGTATCTCTACACATTCCATTTGAAACATGGCGGATAATATGTGTATGTTGACTGAAAATGGAGTCGCAATTATACCAAAAGATTGATGATTTTTACGGAAATCAATAAACCTTTTCTCAAATTCCTGTATCAAATCAAATAGCAAGGCTATATATATATTTCGTTGTTCACCGGACCTTCTTTAGCCAACGTGTCAAAATGCATAAAATTGTTTGCCTTAATTTGAGACTGCCATAGTCTCAGTTTCATTTCGAACGTAGTTATCAGGGTTGAAAAAAAAACAACAAAACAAACCCAGGGTGTTTTTTTTTGGGTTTAAATGGGTTTTATTGGGTAAAATTGTTTTTTTCTTTGAGCACAATTAACTTCTATCAAAACAATTACTTGGGTTGTTTTCAAATCTACACAAATGAATAATAGTAATGTAGCATATCCTATACACATGCCTGTATCCAGGGGGTGGATCTTAGGGACCACGAAAACCCAATTTTTAATGGGACTTGGTTACCGCCTTACATGTTGTATTGTATTGAGACATGATGTAAAAGTTTTTCAACCCCCTCAAATTAAATCCTGGCTACAATCTTGCCTATACACCTCGAGTATCTGTTATTTACATATAATAGAAAATTACAAAAAAAAAAACAACCACCCACGGTAATTGCCATAAAAAGTACTTTTATATCACATACCTGCCAACTTAACATAAAATTTTTTTTTTCAAAAGCAGTCTTTTTTTAATGTGTATGCATAACTATTCTGTAAAATAAGGATTTTTCAATAATGCTTATGCATATTATCCATATTTTTATGAAATGGAAAAGAAAGTTATATACAACAAAGCTATAATACAGAAGATTATCCGAATTAACACTAATTTTTTATGAAGAATATTAATATTTTTTAGACTAAGAGTGACTTTTTAGAAGCTTTGCATCGTACAAAAACACAACTTTTAAGCTTGTGTGGGGACTTTTACTTTAAAAAACTCTTATTTAGTGAAAAAGTAAGGATTATTTTTAAAAATTGCAGAAAATTGGAAGATATACACCAAAAACAGAAAATAAGTCTGAAAAACGAAGATTCCATTTAAAAAAAAAAGATGATTTGGGATCTATGCCATCACCAATCTCATAGACCAAGTACAAATTACTTAGTTCTTGTTTCAGCCCACTCTAAAGAAAGGAGAAAAGTTAAAACTTAAAATTTCAGTGTGTGCATTTATTGGTCTTAAATTCAATTATATCTAATTTAACAATTTTCTTCTTTTGAAATTAGTACATGTAGTTACACTTTTAAAATATAATGTACATTTAAAGTGCACCTAATTGCATTTCCTTAAATGTAACTTTATTATGTTCTGGCTAACCTAATGAGACCTTCTAATATGAAAAATTTCCCCATCTCTGTTTCAACATAAATTGTAAATAACTCTCAGTTACTCATGAGATGCCATGTATGGAACATAATGGCAACTCTAGGTTTGAATTTTAAAATTTTTAGAGGTTGCAAATTCTTCCTTACCATTTTCTAAATGACTGAGATACTAAAAGTATGTAGGATCAGCTATGTTATTTTCCATCTGTGCAAAGATTTGAAAATAACCCAAGAAACTTCTAATAATAATAACAGTAATAAATCCTTAAAACACCCAATCAAACCCAAAAAAGGCCACATGGGTTGAGGTTTCTTAAAAAAAAAAACCCCACCCAACCCGGGTTTTATTCAACCCTAAAAGGATGCATTATTTCAGCGTTACTACTATCTTCAATAATGTGAGAGTACCAAAATGTAATGACTATTATATGAGTGGACAAATGAATATATTAAGCTGTCGTTGGATGATGTTTATTAAGTGGAATAAGTTTAGACCTTATTTGAAGATACTGCAATATTTGGCAAGATAAAGCAATGGAAAACACTAATGTAAGGTAAAGCTTTTGTTGAAGTGTGGGGGAGCGTGTCAAGGTTTGTAAATTTTTGCAGAGCCATAACGTGGATATCAATAAATGAATTCTTTATTTTATTTTGTACAGTTTTATACTTGTAAGATTCTATAATGTTTGTAAATTTAATGACTATATTTTTCCATTAATATAAAAATAAGGTCAACACAATAATTGGCTAATTTTATATACACATCTATAGCAGGGAACAAAATTAACTTTTTAAATCAGGTGCACAAGTGACCTGAGTCATAATAGTATAATACTAGTATGTTTAACTAGTATGATACTAATACTAGTTAGGTGTACAGCTTAGGATGTGGGAGCCCTGCGGTGGCGCAGTGTGGTAACGCGTTCTCCTATTGCGCGGCTAATCCGGGTTCGACTCCCAGCAGTGCAAAAAGAACGCTTACTCAGAGATCTCATAAAGATCGCACTGCTCACTGTAGTCCGGGGTTTGGTTCCCCAGGCCTTAAGAGGTTCGGATTCCTCGGAAAACAGTAGGTCCCGGCGCAGCATGACCACTGTAGTCTTTGAGCCATAAAACCAAAAAGAAAGTGAAACAAGTAACTAACAGAATAAAAAGTAAATTTCATCATTAAAAACGGGTAAAATGCAAGTGTAGCAACTATATTTAAGCATGTAAACTACAACAAAATGCAACTTTTCAAAATAATTGAACATTCGTATGTAATAAAAAAAAATTCAAAGCAAATGCAGATACATTGAGAAAATTATATAAAATTATTCCATAGTTCACTATTCTTGAAAAAAAAAAGTAAGTAGCCATAGTTTTGAATAGTTAGGTGCACTGCATGCACCCAAATTAAAAATTTACATGCATATGTAAAATTTCATGTGCACAGTGCACATGCACATGAAATTTTGCTAATTTCGAACCCTGATCCATAGTAGCAATATAACAATTAATGAAATAGGAGCATATAGAATTCAACGTCGTGATTAGGAATCCATTTACTCAATATTGCAGAAGTTTTTTTTTTTAAAACCAACTTTTTTTTTTTTTTTTTGAGTTAGTCAAAATTGGAACAACCCTGGTGTTGAATACTGTACACCCCTATTTTATTGAGACATTATATGCTTACTATTGAAACATAAAAATAATTGGTTATTATTGACCTTATTTTTATATTCTTAATAGAAAACTACATTGATAAGGAATATATAGATTCATTGACATTAAAAATATTAACTTTTATTATTATACAGCGTTATAAATGAAGATAAGGAATTCGTTTTCAATATCAGTGATAATTGTGTTATCCCTGTGAAGGGTAATAATATCTTACATCCTCATATACGAAGAAAAAGAGCGTTTGTTCTTGTCCTCATTCGTCTAGTAGGTCAAGACACCAAGGGCTCAATGCGTTGACCCTGGTTCGAATCTGGGATGAGGACGGCGTCTCTTTTTCTTCTAAACAAAAATAGCTCTAGTTTGAGCTAATAATACGTGGGTGTCAAATTTATTTGTAATAAAAAGTGTCAAATTTATTTGTAATAAAAAATTCCCCCATGAAAGCTCAAAAAAATCTCACCTCAGTGGCTTTGTGTGTTGAATAATATTTGGCAATTGTGTTATCCCTGTGAAGGGTAATAATATCTTACAACTTAATATATGGAGAAAACAGCATTTGTTCTTGTTCTCATTTGTCTAGTAGATCAAGGCATCGCGGACTCAACGCAATATTGCTGTTGAAATATGAATCTATATAAATATGTAATGTAATATTCTAATATAATTATATATTCATGTAGTATAAATTTATGAGAAAATTATTTATATAAATTTTTTTACTGAAAAATAAATTTTCATCATATTAAAACTGCTTGTTCATTTAAGTTGTAACAATAAGTATTTTCTTTAAATATTTCTGTTTTCATCTATGCAAAAGTTTTGCCATTATATTGAAATGTTCCTTAACACCATTATATCATCTACAGTAATAATATTTGGCATATAATATTTTTTGTGTGAACTATAATTATGTCTCATGTTTATTTGTATCTGTTACAAGCAGTGCACTTAATATATGAATAGCACTATCACAGAGAGTGAAAGCAACACACTAAGAGCTAATGGATCAGAGCAGAGATTCAAGTAGAAAAATTGAAAAAGAGGGTTCATGTAACTATAAATCGTTTAAAAAATTTTTAAGTCAAGGATGTACTTCCATGGAAAAAAATGTAACAAAAATTGTATACTGTGACTATTTTATCTTTTTCAGATTGATAATTTTGTTATGTACGTTAATAAAAAGTAGTTTTTATATTGCATTAAGTGTACCAGTTATGCAGAAGATTGTATATTTATGGAAAGCAGCTGTGTTTCATTATGTCAGCTAATTGTAATTTGTTAATGTTGGAGAACATGTTATTCAGTTATGATCACACTATTGAGTTTCATTTGTATTTGTGATACTATTGATTTTAGTTCCATTGAATTTCGATTTATAATGTTATAATTTTTATGTGTTAATGTTTCTGTTACACAAATACTTGTCTTGATACTAGGATAAAATATTACTTAATAGTAATTTTGGGGCATTTAATCTATTGCATGTTTCTTTCTATTGATTTATTCTATAATTCATGGTGGAAGACTTTTCTGTATTTCTTACTTTATACATGTTCTGTATTTCCATTTTTATCCATTGAAACTAAATTATGTTTTTATCTGGAAGTTAAATATACAATTTTCCGTTTATATTTCTTAAGGTGCACCATTTCAAAGCCCATTTCCTGTGTACTCAACAAAACTTCCTGTGAGTTCATCAGTCAACTGCTACAACAAAGATATATTTAATTTGTCACATGCAAATGGATTGAAGACACGTGGAAGCTCCAGCTCTGTCCTGAACGTCGACCAGTTACCATTGTATGAATGCCCCATGTGCAGCAAATCATTCAAACGCAAGTTTAGTCTAAAATGCCATCTGTTGGTGCACACAGGCGAAAAACCATACCAGTGTAGTTTTTGTCCAACAGCTTTTCGTGATCGTAGTAATCTGAACAAACATGTTCAACGACATTTAAGAATGACTTCATCTGTTATGTAATGTTTTTGTTTATATTGCTTGCAAGATGTTTGTATATGAATGTGGATGTATGCTTGTATCATCTCGTCTGTGAAAGGTTGCTCATATTAAATGAGATGAAAACCTATATGCTGAATGTTGGTGAAAAAGTGTAGAAACAATCATATCAATATAATGTGGTAACCTACCCCACCTTCAAGCTAGTATTGATTGGCTGTTTTCTGTTTTCAGAAAGAAAAAAAATAATGTATTTGAATTATGAGTATAAAGGAGGGTGTAATAGCCACTTCCATTCCACTCAGAGATTTGGGGAAGAGACAACATTTAACACAGGGTTTTTTCGAATAAACATTTTTGTGACATAGTACATAAGAAGTTTGAAATAAAAATCGGGTTAATAAAAGCAAGTTTATCAACAAAAAACAATAAGTAAAAGCAATCAAATAAATATAAGATAAAATACTATCTTCCAAGGCTTGTGACCCATGTTACGAAAGTTCTTACAGTTGACAGTCACATCAGAAATATGAGGTTATATATGTCAAACACATACTTTGGGGGATTCTGACTCCACAAAGACGAACATAGTTCATTAATCATAGACTATTACAAACCAGCTTAGTTAGCATAGACATCAATACTGACAGTTCCTTTCGGAATAATTTATCATCACAACTAGTAGCAAAAGAACATCATCGTAAGTACGAGTGCTACGATTGTTCACTGTCCAACCAATAAACATACTTCTGTAGAGCCATACCATTCTCGTGAATGGGCAACTTGCACTGTTTTAACTAAAGGAATGTAAAATCATATTTGAACTAAATGTAAAGTCCTGAGACTATATTTGGCCGTTGCTATTTTCAGTTGATGTGTCCTTGTGCCATCACTTATTATTCACTTTTGGGAAACAATACTAGAGTTAAAACGGTCAATGCGAAGTCAGTATACTTGAACGCCATTCTTATGATGTAATTATAGAAATGTCTGCTGACAATGCAAGTATACACAACCAGCATCCTAGGTAACAGTAGTAATAGATCTGGCTAAACTGTAAAGGTGCGTATACATCTTCGTGCCAAACTGTTCACGAGCTGCTGGTTTGCAAGATTGGGATGGGGGGTTTGGAGCGCCGAATGAACTACTTTTGAAACGTTCATGGCGATCCACTTCCTGTCAGTTTTCTGACGAACATGAAGGCATCCACGGTTTAGATTGGGACAGCATCGTTTGTAGTTCATTGTTTTTCTTTGTGCTTGCGAACCTCTGGATTCCATCGTATATTATTTTGTACCTATTGATTTTGTTCCACCGGTTTTTTTTTATTTATTTAATTATGGAGTGGTCAGAGGAAATTTTACTGAAGCTGATTGATATTTATGAAACCAAATTTTTACTCTGGGATCCTAAACATAAGGGCCATTTAAAAAAAATTGAAAGGAAGATGCTTGGAGGGAAACTGACGCTGAGACGAATATATTTGCATTGGAGTACAGAAATATGTTTCTTATTTGGAAATGCGGGGTCCAGTCTTCTGCAGTAGATGCTCAAAATCATAAGGCGATATTTGTCGGAAATCCTTATATTGGATGCTTATTTCTTGTGAATTCAAGTCCATCGTTAGCTCTGTACCAGTGCATTTTTTCTATATAGGTCAGTGTGTCACCGTCGTTGTTACCTCTTTTTCTTGCACAAACTAGCCATCACTAAAGTTGCAGCACTGATCACCAAAATCCCTTAATTTTCCTTGCGTGAAGACATGATTGCAAGTAAATGAGAAATGGTTGCTGGTGGTTCATGGTTCAGTTGGTTTTTTCTTTTCCTTTCCCATGGATCATTGGAAGTTCATTGTGAAAATAATTTCAATGAACGGTTTGGCTTGCGAAAGGTTTGCAGAGCCCCGTGGTGGCGCAGTGTGATAACGCATTGGCCTAACATGCCGTTAACCCAGGTTTGACTCCTAACAGTGCAAAGAATGCTTACTCGGAGCTGTTATGAAGATCCCACTGCTCACTGCAGTCCAGGGTTTGGTTCCCTAGCCTTTAAGAGGTTCAGATTCCTCGAAAAACAGTAGGTCCCGGCACAGCATGACCATCATAGCCTTTTAGCCATAAAACCACAGACAGACAATTTCGCAGATGTATACACACCTTAACAGTGTAATGAGGGTATTTTGTTACAAGTGTACAAATAATTCAACGATGCATCTAGCTGCAACAGCGAGAATATAACATACATTGAGCATGTGATAGCAATAGTATACCGATACATAGTAGTACACTGTGGTGGTATAGCGGTAACACATTCATCTATCATGTCGTTAATCTGGGTTCGATTCCGATGATGCCATAGAATACTTCCTGTTTTTCTGGCCACTGTAGTTTGGGATTTGGTTCCCTAGGCAACAGATTCATATTCCTTGATAAAATGCTGAAAGCTCTTAATTGTTTATTGGGAATTATGCACTTGTTCATCCTCTGGCATTTTTTACCAAATGTGCAAGAACAGTGTTGCCCTTGTTAATTTTTCTCACATTTTGATGTTACTGATCCGTATTTTAAGGTTTGATTTGCTTCCCTGTAAAAACTGTAGATCCTGTTACAGCATGAACTTAACTAACCTTGTGCCATAAAACAAAAAATTGTTTTGATGCTGCCATATCAAACAATTTTTATCATGATAATATCTATGTTTTTGACTCATAATACAAATGTAAATATTGTGGTATTTGTTTTTATAGTAGTGACATTGGCACTTTCCTTATGTCCCTATTTATTTCTAAAGTGGTGGCAAACAAACTACCATTAAATAGCACACACCCAAAATTTGCAACTCAGCAGTATTTAAAAAATCATCCATTACTTTATTTACTGATGATTCCATGGATGAGTGAAACAACAAATGTATATTCAGTTAAACAGTCAGTGACGTAAAACTTTTAGCTTCCTTCTAACATAAATTTGCAATTGACTGTTAACTTTTAGCCCTACAGTGGCATAGTAGATACCATGGCTATTGAGCTTTTTGAGCTGAGATTGCATGGCAATAAGCTTGGTGTACATTTTATGGGACAGCTGTCTCATTAACTGTTTGTCCTATTTCAGATAAAACTATTTTGTAATCTTGGGGCTATGGTAAAATCAAAAGGAAACCAATATTTGATAGCCAGTGTTTCATATAAGGTTGTACAAGGATTTTATACATGTATATAATAAGTAGCTTCATACCAGTTTTAGTATCATATTATTTTAAACATTATGCTAAAATTTTAGTTATTTTAGAAGTGCGGGGTGGTTGGAACACACAATTTCTTTTAAGTGAAATTTTGAATAATCTGTAAATTCAATTTTCAGTGCAATGAAACTACAACATTTATGCAAAAATGCGCCTAATTATATATTACTACTCTACTATATTGATAGTTTTGAAAAATGCCACCGTGTATGTATTGATTAATGTATTAATTGCTTTAGAAATAATATATTTTTGTTGAAATCTGAGATATACAAAGCATAAACACTGCTGGCCATTAAAATTGCTACACTTGGAAGGAAAGCAAATTGTAGAATCATAATTATTGCACACATGCAGTATAGTGAAAGGAAGGAATGATTAAAGTTAAAAGTAATTTCAATGTACAGATCATGCAGAAATTAGTGCCCAGAGAATCTGCTTCTAGCAGCAATAACAGCTTTAATCCGATAGAGCATAGGGTTGATCAGAGTTTGGATTGTAGGTACAAGAACAGCAGTCCATGCTGCTTCAACTCTATGCCAGAGTTCATTTATCATATTGGCTGATGAGTGATGGTGTGCCAATCTCACGGCAGCCATTGACCAGATGTTTTCATTTGGTGAGATACCTGGAGAACTTGCTTGCCAGGTCAACAATCAAACACCAAGAAAGGTCAGAATAGCATTTGGAATATACGCTCATGCATTATCCTGTTGAAAGGTAGTGTGTCAGAGGCTTAGAGGATACGGCAGAGACACAGGCCTTAACACATCAGAAATGAAATGGCAACTGTCCAAATTACCAACTATGTGAGCAAGACGTAATCAGGATATGTACATAATGGTACCCTATATCTACACTCCAGGTGTTAGGCCCATATGACGAATGCAAACTGGTAATGTTCATTCCCCTTGGTGCCTCCACATACGAGTGCAGTCATTATGATGCATGCAGAACTGGGACTCATCTGAAAAGATAATGTGATATCAGTCCTACGTCCATGTTCATTGTTGAATACACTATTGTATGCATGCTTGTCTTTGCTGTGATATCAAGGGAAGTCAGCAATGGTTGCTGTGCTGACAGTCTATGATACTGCAGATGTCATCACACTATCTGTGTAGACACTTTTTGTCCTGAAAATGGCTGAAGACTTGACTCAGGGTACATGAACCTGCAAGGCCATGCGAATAACATGTCTGTCCTCTCTAGTATTAGTGACAGGTGGCCACTGAGATCCCACACAGCATTCTGTATGGCTCCCCTAGAGCCATCGATTTTGTGTTCTCGAAACAGTTATGGGATCTCGACCAACACAAGCAGTAATATCGCAGAACAATAAACTACAGTCCTAATAGGCTACAATTCTACTGTGATCAAAATCTGACACATACTGGTAGGTGTTTCTCCTCCTCCTTGCACAAGGCATAACAAGACCTTTACATAAGCAAACAATGAGTGAATTCGATTTCTGCACAAGAAACCCACTGTATGATCTTCCCTTTTATGCAAACTGTTAGTTGCGTTACTTTTAGCTGCTTGCGGGCATGCATTGAAATTCTAGTCATTTGTAGATCCCAGCATGTTGTACCTTTCATGCATGTTTGTTATGACCTCCTTCATTATGCAACAATATTAATGGCCAGCAGTATACATATATATCTTTGTATATAGTCAATGTCTACCGTTTGTATTGGTGTCTCCCTTAAGCTTAGAGTTTGCTAGGTAACAAGTATGAACATTTTTGCTGAAAACATTGAACAAGTGTCTATTAAATATATACATGCTACTTTTCCAGGCTTTAATTATAGCTCAATTTAGTCAACACTGCCGTGAACTCAAAACCAATGGCTGTTTTTAAAAAAAAACTATTTTCCTTCTAGGGCTCTCGCCCTTTCTCTTCCTATATTCTACGCTTTCTATTGTACATTATACAAAAAATTATATTCGGGTTATTGTTTTTAAAAAGCACACATTCACATGATTTTACACAACAGTGTCTAATAATAGAAAAAATAAATTATCAAGAATGTCTGTACCCCCAGCCCATATCTCTCTCTTTCTCTCTCTCTCTCTCTCTCTCTCTATATATATACGTATATAAATAATGAGATCTGTCATGGTGCAGTGATAATGAATTCCTCTAATTTGCCATTAGTCCAGGTTTGGTTCCCAACAGTGCTAAAAAAGAAAGCTTATTACTGATTAATTGTCATACTGCTTTATTTATTCTTCATTTCTAAAGTCATAATAACAATATACTGTTTAACTACAGCGATAATACCGACAATATATACTAAAAGTACATCATATTAGACTCTACAATGAAAGGTCCCAAACAAATATTAGCAAGGATATAACGCACCTCGAACCTCAAAATTAAATTTGATTCCAAAGATGATACATAACTAATTGTAAATCACTCATTCTTTTGATATATTTTTTTCATTTTTTTTTAGTTTCCATTACCCTGTATCAAATATTTTCTTAGACTTTTTTAAATGTTTATTTACTTTTCAATTTTTTGAATTCCTCTTGTAGTCCATTCCAAAGTTTTGCACCTTTTTAATTTACATTATTCCTTCCTACTTCGGTCCTTATTTTTGGGAGTAATAGATCATTGCATTTACGACATGCATATCTATCTTTTTCATTTAATTTTATTCTTGTAAGTTCAGTGTGACTGCCTTCCTTTATTCTTTCATACATTTTAATCAAGATGCTGCATTTGTGTAAATGGTCTACTGGTAATATATTGTACTTCACAAATAAGTTTTTCCAGTTTAATCTTTTATCACTGTTAATTAATTTCATTTTTTTTTTCTGAATGTTTTTCAACATATTTTTATTTACAAAGCCTAAATTCCCCCCATACACGATTACAATATGTCAGATGATTGTAAATCAATGAATAATACAGTGCTACGCAGGTTTTTTCCATTGTTGTTGTGTTCATTCTTCTTAGAATTCCTAAGCTTTTACTTATTTTGTTTGCTGTTTTATCTATATGGTCATTCCAGTTCGATTTATTAGTTAATTGAATTCCTAAGAATTCAATTTTATCAACAATTTCAATTTTTTTATTATTATCTGTAATTCAAATATTCTTTATATCTTTATGTACATTTTATTCTTACTTGAAAATGGCATTACTTTGGTTTTTTCTACGTTTAGCTTCATCTGATTAACATTAAACCATTTTTCAATTTCTCTTGTACTTGCTTCCATCAGTTTCATTTAGTCACTATCAGTTAAAATCACGCTGTGTCATCTGCGAACAAGATAATGTGTCCGATATCTGATATAACATTAACATATAACGAATATAGCAGTGGCCCCGTATTGAATCCCTGGGGTACTCCATAATTATTTGTCAGTAGCTCTGATATTATTCACTTGACACAAACTAATTGTTTTCTATCCCTTATATAACTACTTAAGAAATTATTGATTTTTTCCCCCTAATCCATAAGTTTTCAATTTTCCTGTTAATATCTTTCTATTTATTACATCAAATGCCTTGCTTAAATCATAAAATATGCCAATTGCATATTCCTTATTTTCAATTGCTTATTATATTCTGGGAGTTCGTTCCATAAGCCTCAAGAGATTCGGATTCTTCTTGAAAACTAGTTCCCGCCATATTATGACCTTTGCTGTTCTTTCGCCATTAAAACACAAACAATATAAATAATCAGTGCCACAAGCCCTTTCAGTTAACTTGAATTTTGGCTAAGTTTAGATAATCAGAGTTATATTGTGATAATATTATATTAATGGTGCCAATTTCTAGTTACCCAGCTTCCCCTTTTTTTTATTTAATTAAAAATTCAGAGAATGTAAATAATGCTTGATTTTTTTATTACAGTGGTCTTAGCAATGAGCTATTAATCAGGTGCTTAAAATATACCTGTGATTATTATTAAAATTAAAGTATGAAATATAATCACGTCAGTATTGAAATATTAAACTGGTATGATATGTCTGATTTTTACACCTTTATAAAGTGCCAAATTCTGTATCACATGCATAGACTGTTAAATTTCACATATATTTAAGAAGGCTTTGATTTGAGCAAGGGAGAAAAATACATTATGCACCTCTCCCTTTCAAAATAAGAATTGACACAGCAAACGAAATGAAGTTAATTGACATAATTGATTAAGAAAAGTTAGTGTATATAAAATACTTTGCTTTGATGCTTCTAATTCATTACTATTATATAAGTACAGCTTAAAAAAAATAGGTATTGCAGTCGTTTTCAACCCTTTTTATGCATGCGCCTTTTTCATTACATCTCGGGATGTTATTTCTCTAAGATTTGTTTGGTGAAGAAAAAAAAAAGTATTGTTCCCATATCCTGGTGGCTGAGCAGATTAAGTCACTTTCAATCATATGGAGGGTCCCTAGTTTGACTCCAGGCTGGAACAGTGTCTTTTTTTCTTCTTTACCAAAAGCTCTATTTAGAACTTAAATATGGGCGTCAAAAATACTTATCTGATCCATAATGTGATGGAAATCAAATTATCATTTACGATGCATATTATTATATAAATGTATATACAGTGTTACCTCCCAATAAGGGACACCCACCGGACCATACATTTTGTCCCTTAAGTAGTGGTGTCCCATCTGTGGAGGTAAACATATTAAGGTCCCTAACCTATTCAAAGGGATTGGGGTTCACAGGAACTACCCATCGCTTAAATAGAGGTGTCCCTTATGAAATGTATCACTGTATGTACATAGTCTATAGTCATTTTGTGTGCAATGTTTTTTTTTTATTATATATATATAATCAAATTTGTATATATATATATGTATCTTCCTTGTCGTATAAGATGTAACATATATTATTTGTGTAGAAATAAAGAGAGTTAAACGTTACTGATTTTGGAGAGTGCTTTTTTGTTGAATTTACATATTGTAGTACTTGAGTTCCATTTTAACTCCATTATGCAAGTATGAATTTCATAGTTTTATTATATTTGATTAAAAATCAAGTCTTAATATATAATTTGTGGTGTTTGAATATTCTTAGTAAGCTATTAAAAACTATTTGAATTTGAAATACATTTATACATTTTACTTCATTATATGTGAAAATGCAAAATCAAAATAATATTTATGCATTTTCTTTTGAATGTAATAAACTTTAAATTATGTTTATATATACACGTAATATATATATATGTGTGTGTGTGTGTGTATGTATATATAATATACAATCTAACCTCGATTTACCGATTTTTACAGGACCAGTGAAAATAATCATTAAATCCGGGAAACACATTTATCAGCACCAATGAGGCACCTGTGGATAGAGGGGATAGCAGATCCCAGGTTTCTTCTTGGGTTAAAATTTTTCATGTAAAATACGTCAAATGTAACAACTATTACATTAAAAATATAATAATATTTCTTTTACATTTTCGGCCCTCTGCTGAGCAAAAATCATCTGTGCACTGTTGATCAGAACTGAAATAAGAAATTATAGAAAAAGAAAACAATAAAAATGCTTACCAGCATTCTGAAGAATACATGTTAATTTTAATAAACATAAAGACACAAATACGTATGTAATTACTACTTCGAAAATTATTTAGTTTTTCTTGGGAATTAGTATTTAACATTGTGTTTTCGATTTTTTCGAATGCACCGAAAAGATCATCGTTGACGTCAAAACGCAATAAATATTTTACATATTGTACCAGCATTTGCTTTAATCGAGTGAACTCGGTTGAAGTTGATTTTCTGACCACAGTTTATTTTTTAACTAAAATTCTGCTTGCAGCTACAGGATAATGACGAAGGGTTATCGTTAAATTGAGGGAAATATAACATTGGACTCAAATGTAACTCAATCTGGACTAATAAAAATGATTGTTAAATCGAAGTTAGACTGTATATATATATATACATACAGTAGAGTCTCCATATAACGAACTTCCATATAACAAAGTTTTCTATTTAATGAAATTTTCGGCGGAACCTTGACTTTGAATGGCACTAACATGTAAATTTGTCTCCATATTACGAAAAACAATTTCTACATAACGAAGTTCTTTTTATAAAGAATTTGATTTTTTTTTTAATTTACCTTTTACAATTTTTCAGCGGGATGGTTAGGTAGAATAGATAGTTGAGCATTTTAAGCAAAAAGATGGAGGTGAGGTAGCCTTCTGTATTGTGGACATATGGCCAGTTGTGATAAATAATTCTATTGTTCTAAACTGGGAACTTCGAAGCAGCGGGGGTGTATCACTCTGCAGGTGTGGCTAAGCCACGAAATTTGCTTCTCGCACATACGTGTTGCATTGTTGAAGAAAATGTTATAGATGACGTGTTCCGATATTTACAAAAGTGTGAGAATTTCTATGAACAAAACGTTTTTTATAAGAAACCTGTACAAAGCAAAATTAGTGATTATTTCTCTGTTTCAAATATGTTGTATGAGGATCATACAGATATAAAGTAATCCTCAGTCTTTACTTTTGTTATTAATTTGTACGTACTTGTATACGAAAAATATTTAAATTCGTTGAAAAAGAAGAGTCTACTGAATTTAGTCTTTACTGTCCAAATTTAGCTTTTTTCATTTTATCGAAATTAAGTTTCAACATTTATGTTAATTTCTATTTAACGAATTTTCCTTATAACGAAGTTTTTCAGAGGAACGATGGCACTTCGTTAAATAGAGACTCGACTGTATATATATAAATGTGTGCAAACCCTAGTTTTTAGATTGTTTTTATTTTATTTTTTTGGGAGGGGTACCATCAAAGGACACACACAATGTAAGAATGTCATTCTATTCAATTAATTCATTTAATTTTTAAAACTTCATAAAAAAAAAAGGCACTCAAAGTTATGAGGGGTAACATATATGGGAATATAAAATCGATATTTTACTCTATACATACATAAACAGAATATAAGTGTTATTATTCAAATTAAATGCGAAAAAGTAGTTGTGGGTCCTCTGCTTTACATGATAGTTTAGTCTAGATTAAGTAGATTTTTTAAATCAGTGACTTAAACCTATTTTTCATTCTTTTTTGTTCTGCAGGTGGGTTTAGAAATATTCAGAGTTAAGCTACTTCGATATTCTGTTGCATAAAGCAGTGTTCTTCATGAGTGAACACTTACAGCTGCATTTTTTTTATATGGGGTACCACATCATACAATATTGGTTTTGTCAAATGTTTCTAACTTCCAATTCCATTCTAATTTAAATCTTCGTGTGTTAATACACTTCAAAATCAAATTATTATTATTAGGAAATGGAGGTAATTTTTATTTTAAACCAATTTTGTGTTTACATATTTTATATATGAGGATATTAGCAATAATCACTAATGTAAATATACTTTCATATTTGTGTATGAAGCACTTAATGCAACCTAGTTTGTACAAATGTACTAATACCTTTTATATAATACAAGCTGTCAAACACAGTTATAATGATCTCAGCCATAGCTCAACTTGACTATTATGCCAAAATTCTGAAGTCCACTCTTCAGGTTATTTGTATATAATTATGTGCTAGTTATAGCATCAAAATTTATGTGATCCTTTGAATCTCATTATAACTGAGCTCAACTATAAACTGCATGCTTCTTTTATAAGATAAGTAAACCAAAAGTGTGTGAAAATTTTAAAATTGTGTCAAAGCTTTTATGTATCTCAGCAGTATTTGCAATGAAAAATTTTGATTTTCAATATTTTGTAAGTTGAAAAGGCAACAGTTTATGTATAATTTAAAATTTATGAATGAATATTTGTATATATATATATAATTGTTTATTTTTTCAGACTTTGAAATTTACGAATGTCTTGAGAATGATGGTATGGTTGAGAAGAAGGAACAAGAAGATGAATATGACCCATGCCTTCAAAATTATTCGAATTTGTCCAATGCACAGATAATTCAAAGTCATAAGAAATACACTAGATCTGGACAGCAGTTCATGTGTAATGTGTGTAAAAAGCTTTTTGCTTCACAGTATTCTGTAAATAGACACATGATTACTCATACTGGAGAAAAGCCATTTGCTTGTGAATTCTGTACTTCAAGTTTTAACGACAGCAGTAACTTAAAACGCCATGTCGCACTGGCTCATATGTCATTGAGGGCTTAGTTAATGCAATTATATGAGATAGATCCATTAATATGTGTGTATATATATATGAACATATTAATTATACTTCGTTATATGCATATTTTCACAAATCACATTTGAATTATTGTAAACCAAGATTGTATATGAATGTGTTTAATAAATGTATTTGATTTCCAACATAATTTTGTATCATAAAAACGTAAATATATATTTCTCTGAATATACCCTCTATCATAATAACCTAATTTGTATAGTGGTGTGTGATATTTTGATGTTAAATGAGGTTGCATAGGGATGAGCAAAACTCTACACTGAATTATTTGCTAGTACATGTTATGCACAGTTACTTGCGTTCTGGAGGTTAGCATTTTCTTTAGGCCAGTACTTCTCAACCTGGGGATCGCAAACAGATATGGGGGGGGGGAGTCACTGCAACAATTTTTACTGCAGTTATTTTAATAAGGAATTTCATACCAAACATTTCCAACGCTTTTATATTTCAACATGGCTAACTGCAATATTCTACTAACGGTTGTTAATTTTATATCTATAATATATATATATATAATTAATATAATATATTTTTATATTTAATGTGTTTTCTTTACTCTGTTAAAAATGCTTTTATTATGCAAATGTTGCGGTGGCAGACAGAGGGGGTCACGGATCTTTTGGTTACTATAAAAGGGGGTCGCGGATTACTTGGTTACTATAAAAATGGGTCGCGGCTTGAGAAGGGTTGGGAACCACTGCTTTAGATATTGGTATCAAAGTTATAAAACACAGTTTTTGTGTGATGTTGGGTCAAATTTATCGATTCATTTTGGAGAGAGATTGCTGTTTTTCGTCAAGAATCTGCTGGAACAATCTCCAACTAAACACACAGTGTTGCCATTTTAAGTTGCTGCTCTGTTTCTGTTGCAGCACCCCCTATTGGCTGAAAGTTTTGGAAGCAAAGAAATGGAGAGAAAATTATAAGGATGTAGGAATTTATTACTGTGTAGCAGGGTGGATAGAAAAACCTTTTTTTATAAACTTTTGGGAATAGAGTGGGAAAGTTGCCTTTAGGTAAGAGAAGACCTCATGCAAAATTTGGTAAATATTAATTAATTTCTTTCACCTGCGCAAAACCGTTAAGAATTTGAAAAAATGGAGAAATGACATTTTTTTTAGATTTGTTTTCGAAGATAATTTTTTATTTTAACATAAAATTTGGTGAAAAAGTAGCATCTAGTATTAAAATTGATCATAAAAATAGAAAAATAAACTGAACACTTGAAGTTTCTTTATAAATTAAGCAAGAATATTGAATTTTGGGGAAAATCTGTTCTTTCATGGGTTTTAAGTTATAGTTTATGAGTTATTTTCATGTTTCCTTTTTCCTTTAACATTGTTTTACAGTTCATTTTTAACTTTGTACAAATATACATTTACCATTGTTACAAAGGTCCCCTAATTTTTAGACTAGAAATCAGTTAAAATATCACAAAAAAAAAAAAAATTGGTGATGTCTATAAAAACCATGGAATATCTTTCTATTCAATTTAATTTACCCCATAGATATTTAGGCAGCTCTTTGCTATTTTAATTCAAAAACTACCCTCAGCTCACCATGTGGAGGTGGCTGTCAGTCAAACTCCACTCACTCACCTGCCTGTCCTTCCAACCTTAATCAATTCAATAATCATTAATGATGTTTTTAAGTATCTCTGGTTGTAAAAGTTGTAAATTTGCTTTTGTTTCAACTATTGGCATCATTTTTCTCTCATTTAAACTACATCTGATCAACCCATCCCTTGCCTCTTCTCCACAAACTAACTTTGATGCTTCTGATGCCACTTTTACACAGCATTCTACTGCCAGCATGTGTAAAGGTAAATTATACAATGCCGAAGAGCCATCTGTTTTCCAAATTTCATACAGAGCAATCAATTCTTCTTGTGATAGGTGACGTGTTAATGGTGGCTCATATACTGTTAATTTATGTCATTCTACCATGTCATAGTATTCTTCAGCCTCAAAATTTACTGCAGGAACGTCGAATTTCCTTATTCCATTCTTTGGAATATCTCTAGTTTCCATTATATGGCGAACAGCAAGTTCTCTAATATATTTTCTTGTAAGATATTATTACCCTTCACAAGGATAACACAATTGCCAAATATTGGTCAACACACAAAGCCACCGGGGCGACAATTTTGTGAGTTTTTCGTGGGGAATTGTTTTACCACAAATAACTTTGACACCCACGTATTATTAGCTCAAACTAGAGCTATTTTTGTTTAGGAGAAAAAGAGTCTCTTTCTCTTCTAAACAAAAATATCTCTAGTTTGAGCTACTAATACGTGGGTGTCAAATTTATTTGTAATAAAAAAATCCCCCACGAAAAACTCACAAAAATCTCGCCCCGGTGGCTTTGTGTGTTGACCAATATTTGGCAATTGTGTTATCCCTGTGAAGGGTAATAATATCTTACAACTTAATATACGGAGAAAAAAAGGGCTTGTTCTTGTTCTCATTCATCTAGTATGTCAAGACACCGCGAGCTCAACGCGGAGACCCTGGTTCGAATCTGGCATGAGGACGGCGTCTCTTTTTCCCCTAAACAAAAATAGCTCTAGTTTGAGCTACTAATACGTGGGTGTCAAATTTATTTGTAGTATATTTTCTGTCATTGAATAACCTTATGAATAGGATATTTTTAGGGTGAGCACAGTATGCATTCCTTTGTATCATCGTATCCACAATATTCTTAAGATCTTGAGTTAAGAAGCTGCTGTACAACCATTCTTTATTAAAAATCACATTGTACTATATACTTTCATTACAAAATTAGCTAAATGCACAAGATTTTCTGTGGGAGTCCATGCATAAAGTCATAATCCATGCATAAAGACATAAAATGCGATTTGCTAGTGTTATCCACCTCATGTGAAAGTTTTCCTGGACTTCTAGCAGCCAACCTTGTAGGAAACTCCCCATCATACATAGCTTTGCAAATTTCAAACAAGTACATTTGTATTTATATAAATCGAACACTACGCAGATTAAATCAAACAACAATGTCAATCAATCAACGTTTATTGGCGTAGTGATACCAACGCCGATGGTATGGCGTGATTAGATGGTGAAACGTTCGAAAGAAAATAAATATTTCTGCCTTCGGTGGGACCTGAACCCACGACCTTCCACTTGCCGGGCGGAGGCTCTACCCACTGAGCTACGAAGGACAATATATAATCTCTTTACGAACGTATATAAAGACTTTATTTGTGTCAGTAATAATGCCTTGAAGTGATATATCCTTTTTTGCATATCTTTGAGAATAGCAGAAGCAAGTATGGATTCTGGCCTATCACTGATGCCGTATCGATCACAAGTCTGTGAAAAGTGAGGTAAGTTTATCTTAACTTGTGAAGCTTTTTCACTTTCTTGGGTAGAATGCTCTTCGGATGGAAAGGATTTTTCAGAATTATTTTCATCATCAGAAACTATATTATTTTCAGAAATGTCTATCGTAGAGTGCCAAAATCTGCATCCTGGTTTGCTCTCTTCAATACAGGTTTCTCTTTTTTCTTTTGAATTTTTTGAGCCTTTATCTTTTTTTCGTATACTTTAAAGATCTATTCTCAGATTGATGATTGCCCATGTGTAATTTTTGAAGCTTTCTAGTTATGGTACTATCCACAGAGTTAATAAACATTTTTCTTTCTCCTCTTTCATCTAAAAGAAACTCTTGCTCAGCAGCAAGAACTTTTTCAGTTTTTTCACATAAAGTAAAATCGGAATATTTGCATGCTGCAATGTCAAATAAAATATTTAAATTGTCTTCAAATTTATTAGCCTTCTTCCGAAAAGTTTCAACGTTTCCATGACTTTTATGTGATTGTTTCAAATGCTTAAATTCTTCATGCTTTTTCTTTAAAATTTTCAATGTTCTTTTTCTATAAACTATGGGAATGGATGATTTTTTCCAAATTTGCTCTACATTATTAATTACAGTATCCGCTATTACTGTGAATGCTGGTTCCTGTTTCCCCCTTTTTTTTTTTTATTCCTCACAAACTGATAGAACTTAAATACCTGAAGATATGTAGGTAACACTCTTTCATTTAAATCTTCTGAATCCCCAATCAAAAGGACACTCTGTTTGTTTCCTTGTTTGAATTATACCCTTAGACAAAGACATCTCAAATAAAGTACAGACACTAATAACTTTTCTCATTTAGTAACTCGAAGGGTATGTCAAAGGAAATGTGAGCTAAAATTATCTGCGAAAGGTCATGTGTTAATGGGCCATATGTTTCTATGTGCCTCATCCCATATCCAGCATATGTTTGTGCAATGCCCATCAGAGAAGTGTGTTCGACTTTGTGTTATAGACCTTTCTTTTCGATAGCAATGGGGTGGGGGGTCCTCATGTATGTACTTGAAAATAGGTGTATAATAAAGATATTCTATATGTCCGAGGGAGAGAACAACGATAAAATGAAAATAATGTTAGAAGAAAAAAGAAAACATGAAAGAAAAAATCATAAACTATATCTTAAAACCCGTAAAATGACAGATATTCCGCAAAATTCAATATTCTTGCTTAATTTATAAAAAGCTTCAAATGTTCAGTTTATTTTTTTATGATCAATTCTAATATTAGATGCTACTTTTTCACCAAATTTTATTACGTTAAAATAAAAAATTGTCTTCGAAAAAAAATTCTAAAAAAATGTAATTTTTCCATTTTGTTCAAATTTTTAATGGCTTTGTGCAGGTGAAAGAAATTAATTAATATTTACCAAATTTTGCATGAGGTCTTCTCTTACCCAAAGGCAACTTTCCTGCCGTATTCCTGAAAGTTTGTAAAAGAAAAGTTTTTTTCGATCCACCCAACTGTGTAGAGTTTAATAGGGCCTTACACATCATACTGAAAGAGGGCATACAGTTACAATCATTAAAGAGCTCTCCTCTAATATTGTCTCCTTTCCATATACTTCGGCTATCAAGGGTATTTTTTAATATAGACATGGTTTCAAGTAAATGATGTTTTTTCTAATTGGTAAATTATTATTTTATCGATAATTAATGTATTAAATGCATGGTGTTATTTTTTGGAATTGTATTCAATACATATGCTATGTTGGGGATAACCTTTGCTTTTCCTTTTCACAATGTTTCTATTTCAATTTGAAAGTCCTTGTACTTAATAATCTTGTCAAATTCATTATCTTCTGTTCCAGTATCTCTAAGTACTGATTATATTTGTTATTATTCGTTAAATTACACGTGGAATCATTCAGTAAATGATTTTACCTGGCTCTAAATCAGGTTTAATGTAAAAAAAAGTTTAGGCTGCACATATCATTATATTCAACAGTTATATATCTACTGCTGGATGAAGGTCTCTCCGGGTGCTTTCTTTCCACACAAAAGCATCTTAAGTAATTCACTATACATATATACAGTGGAAATCATTTATAACAATGCTGGTTACAATGATATTGTATATGATGACAACAATTTTGTTGTACATAGGGAAATCCAAATCAGATATGATGAGACTTGACAGCCATTCATCAGGACCATGTGGGCTAAAGACAATGCTGGAATTATCTGTTCCATTCAAATAAAAGGAAAAGTCAGATGCATTATTCAGTTAAGTGAACTGAATTTTATTTTTTGTCAAAATTGTAAGTTTAAACGCATGGTAAAGGGTGGATGCAGTTGAATTCTTTGTGTATCGTAAGTAGGTACTATAGTGAATTCGCGATAAGTCAAATTCTTGGGGACCGACTAAACACCTTGAGTTATCAGAAGTTCGACTTGTCATTTGTTGTTGATTGGACTTCTACAAAACGTAAATTACTTATCGTAAGTTAGACTTATCGTTTTATACAGTAACTTCGTTTCCAAAACGCAGAGTATTACATTAAGAATTAGAAGTTATTCATTTTATGTACTGTATTATTTATTGGTAAATGCAACTTTTGCATTACCTAGCCATATTTTGAACACAGGAAACGGTACTTACATTAATTATGTTTTCTCAAAAAATCGGATTGTTTTTGAAGAAATTCTAATTTTATGAAATTATTTACCTTTTATAAAAACACGAACAAAATTTCGTATACGTTATCTCTACTTTTCAAGATACCGTAGCGCGATAGATACATCGTCGCGAAATTTTACCTCTTCGCTCTTCACAGTCTTAACTGGACACATCTTTTCCTTCAAAGTCCCGAACACAATGTTGTGCCTTGTCTTGAATTTCTCAAGCCATCCAGGACTTGCGTTGAAGCCATCCACTTTCAACAGACTTTCAAAGTCCATAACTCTTACATGTAGCATCGTACCACTAAGAGGAATTTTACTGTTCTGGCTCCTGTACGATTCAAAACACTTTTGGTCATATTTCAGATAAATATTGCACTTGCGTCTTTTCAAGATTTTCTCTTTACTCATCAAAATATTTAACAGCAGGTTGGGTGGAATGCCATATTTCTCTGCTGGATCCTTTTGACCCAAGTTTGGATTATGCTCAGTATTATTTGTTAAATCCACTTTTTGTTTCAAATTAAGGATATTTTCGTTTACATATCTTAAAATATTATGCTTAAACAAAAACAAAAACAAAACCCACCACCTCGCAGTATTCACTAACTGCTCTAACAAACGACCACAAACACTCCATTATCTAAAAAATGGGGTTTGGATATGCAAGCAAGAAGTCGGAAAGATTCTGATCAGGTAAAAATTCTTACGACGGGTGATGACATGGCTGAAGCGAACTTTGACTTATGTCCACTTCGACTAAAGGAAAATATTTACGTTGAATTTTAATAGACGGGACTGCATAAAAACTCAACATATGCGAATATTTGACTTATCGCAAATTCATTGTATTACATTTTGCGGAGAACAGATGCACTTGTCTACATATACTGTTCGTTCACAAAAAGGAGTCCGATGGAACAGTTAGAAAAAAAAAATCTTCAATGTTATTGAATATTAGAACGTTGAAAATGTATTCAATAACATTGAAGACTTTTTCTTTCAGGGTTTTTTTTTCTTTTTTATAAAGATTTCTTCATTGGTGAATGAAGAATAACATTTGAATTTAAGCGGAATAGTCCTTCCTGGCATTACAGGCCTGCCTATGGTGTCCACCCTTCCCAATTTCCCTTCCCAAGTCAAGTACGTGGAATAGGAAAATGACTGTGTACCTGTCAAAACTTGAATGAATACTAATGAACAAAAGAGAAAAAGCACTCTCTGGTATTTCGTGCCTTTCGGGTTACCATGATAACCAAAATTAAAAAGTAAAGAATTAATCACAACTAACATTTCTTTGTTTAGCTATTATTGATTCCACCAGAATATAATGACAACAAACATTTTTCATTGGTTTTAAGACAAACAAGCAAGTGAAAGAAAATTGCCTAAGGTCGATATTTAAATTTAGCGGGTTTCAATTAACATTAATTCACGACCCTTTAATTGGTGGTCCTTTAATCTGCAGCCCTCGGATCGGCAATCCTCTAAACAGTGGCCATCTAATCAGTGGTCCTCTAATTTGCAGCCCTTTAATCAGTGGCCCTCTCATTCGTGGCCCTCTAATTTACAACCCTCTAATTGGCGACCCACTAATTGGTGGTCCTATAATCAGCGGCACTCTAATTAGCAACCCTCTAATTGCGGCCCTTTGATCGTCAACCCTCCAATTGGCCGCCCTATAATCGGCAACGCTCTAATCAACATCTCTCTTATTCGCGACCCTCTAATTTGATGCTCTCGAATTGGCAACCCTTTAATTCATGTCCCTCTAATTGGCGATTCTCTAATTTGCGACCATCTGATTGGCGGCTTTAATTGGTGACTCTTTAATTTGCGGTCCTCTGTTTGGGCGATCCTCTACTTGGTGACTCTAATTCGCGACCTTCTGATTGGCGACTCTCTAATTCACAGCTCTCTAATTCGTGACCCTCTAATTCTCAAGTAACTCGGTAGGTTTTCAGCATTAACAACAACCATCATTATTGCATTTACGGAAGACCTTTGCCTTGTCCTTTTCATTGCGTATAGACAGGCAGACAGAAAAACCAAAAGCAATAGCGGGTTCAATATCTATTGAAACCCGCTAATAATTATATTATTGATACAACTACAATAAAGTGGCAATAACAGCCTCCTACCTTTATTAAGGCGTAATGAAAAAATATCTGATGCAAAAATGTGACCAAAAAAGTAACACTTTTTTGCAATTGACCTCCGCAAAGATATTTTCAACATTAATAACGGGAGGTGACGTTACAAACGGCCTATCCCATTACAGCAGAGGAGGAGGACTCCAATTTCAGAACTCGATTTTGGCGCCGACAAACGTTCACCAAAAAGCCAGTTCTGAAATCGTAGTCCTCCTCTGCTGTAATGATATAGGTCATTCGGGATGATACCTACCATTATTCCTAACCGTTCCATCGGACTTCTTTTCGTGAACGAACAGTAGGCATATGGGTGACTGGAAGTATACAGTATATGATGGAATGATACACCATTCTAAATTAACTAAGTACAGCATTGACCAAGAGTGTAGTAGCCACAAAGAAGCTAAGGTAGATTGTGAGATAACAGTAGGTGCACTCAGAAGTAAAAAACATATGAAGCATGAGTGCATATGTGGTAATGATATTTCTAATAAATAAAGGCAACGAGCTACACCTGACAAGCAGGAGGAGTTCTGTGTATATTCATGTGTAACTCAGATCTAATCACTCTTTGACCAATAACTGGTAACTATAAGAAGCATTACCAACGTTAAAGCAAAATTTCAAAATGTGTAAGACAAAACTTTGACTTTTTCTCGATCAGTGTTAGATTTATGTATAAGGTAGATCTGAACCCACGACCTCCTCCTGGAGCCTCTGCCTTGCCTCTTCCTTGCTTAGAGAGCTGCCCGGCAAGTGGAAGGTCGTGGGTTCAGGTCCCACCGAAGGCAGAAATATTTATTTTCTTTCGAACGTTTCACCATCTAATCACGCCATACCATCGGCGTTGGTATCACTACGCCAATAAACGTTGATTGATATTGTTGTTTGATATATATATGTATATACGGTGTTAGAAAAATTTGGCAAAAATTATTACTATTGTAGTGTCTTTGAATGCATTTTAACTAAATCTTAGATTCCGTTTGTAAAATAATATATACATGAGTAGAATAATGAAAAAATTAATTTCTTTGTTCTAAAATCTTTAAATTAAAGCAATAGTTAGAAACGTCTTTAAAATAGTACAATAATCAATTATATAGGATTGCCTTTTTCTTTGGCTCCGTATTTTACACTTTTCCTAGGTCATGAACAGGTTTGAAACGTTCTTTTGCTGGCTCAAAATTTATGAAAAAGCATCTAACTACATTTAATACTTTCATGGCTTCTGCCTGAGTTACGACAGACTCAGTTTCAAATTCAGTCACGTTTATCATCATCACTTCCGGCAGCATTTGACTGTAACACTTGAGACACGATTTCAGATAGGAAAGCTTCAGAGTTAGTAGTGATGTCGCTGTCAATTGTTGCATATGCTCGAATTGACATTTCATCAAGAATAATATAGTAGCGATTCCGTAAATGTCGTGCAAGTTTGGAAATAGGGACATCAGTATCATCATTGGATCTGATGATTCATCATTTCCTGAAGCATAAATAAAGCCTTCATGTTTGAAGAAATTTGAATTGCCTTCTTTGATGCCATATTCCAAGATTCGTTGATGTAACAAAGGGTATCTAACATAAGCACATGAAAGTTCTCTTTTTGCCCAATTGTAGCAATCACATCCTTCAGGAGCAGAGTGATCTTATATGCAAGTGCAGAAATTAGCGACTGGTTATATATGCAGGACAGTTTAACACAAAATTCCTATTTAATCAATGGGAGACTTCTAAAATGTGACCGTATAAGCGAGTTACCATATGAGTACTGACTGTATTTTAATTTTGTTTATTTATAACTGTTTGAGAAATTTTCGTTACTGATAAGCCTGAATATTGAAGACAACAAAGTTTTTATAAAAATCATGATTTGTTAATTGAACATCACAAGGGCTACATTTTTAGGGTTCTATTCTCGTTTTACAGCCTATAAAAATAATAAATCCCTCGTAAAAACTTTTAATCAGTACTGTTTGGAAGTAGCAGATTGATTAGTTTTGTGAATGTGGTAAATATTATTGATTGTATTCGTTTTTTATATTATATACTTTTCAATTCAGTTTTGTTTATTTATTAAGACCATATGCAAATAAAATTTTTAAATAATAATGCCACCAATAGAAAATATAGTCTTAATTGGAGATCAGAAAAAAAACCTCTGTAAGTACAGTTTGTTAAGTCCCAATCCCCCCCATCATACACATACAAAAAGAATTGATGGTGGCAAACACAAACGAGAATTAGAAATATCAAATAATTACACAACGAAATTTTCAGCAGATATAAGAAATAGACAAGAAATTTTCCAACAAGAACCAGACTGACCATTTTCTAAAAAATGACAATATTCACAGTTTAAATAAAAAAAAATCTGTAGTTAGGTTAGATTCTTCTAGGTTCAATTCCTCAAATCAGCAGGGTTAATTCCTTGTACCTTGGAATTTACTTTAGTTGCAGATGAAAATATTTGGGCCGTTTCATATAATGGCAATGGTACAATAAAATTTACCAAGTAGCCAATACTTTGGAACATTAGAAAATGAAATCCCAGCATTAAATAATTTAAAATTTATATTTGTAAGTTATCAAAAATTGTGTTTTGTGAATTAATTCATTACATGCAAAAACCATGGAATAGTTATATACCCAGATTCAAAAACTGGAGATCGTAGTCGCATAGCACAAGAAATGTATATGTTTACACAGATTTATTAAAAAAAAAGACAATCAAAAGAATACATTTAGATATGATTAAGGACCCAGCGTGGGCCGATAGGTAGACACAATCTGTCCGAAGTGGGTAAATATACATTTAGACAATTTTCAATACTTAAATATGTAATTACACTTTCTAGTAATCCAGATGGATAATTTTTTTCCATATATATTAGGGGACAGTGGCCGTATCATTACATTTTGGCCCAGTACAACATAACTTGCAAAAATATATGTTTTTTTTTTTATTTCTTTAAAATAATTCAACAACAATGGGGATAACGTACAGGGCTCAGTTAATATAGGATTGGAGGGAAGAATAGTTAGATGAAAAGGAAAATGGTTACCATTTCTGAGGCTTGGGGCCCCTCAGAGGGCCGTGAAGAAACATCCTTTATATATTGAAAGCGGAGCTGGGACTGTTTTTTGTGCAGGAAACCTGCACTTGCTTCGAAAGGGGTTGCTGTACCCAGCTGCGAGTTGGCGCCCTTTTTTGGCAACAGTCTTCTTAGGACCTTCATGGGTTTATATTAAGGTTGCAAGATTTTCTCTCAGAAGAAGGCAATTAGTGTCCAGATGGGATAGGCTTGACCATAGTGTGGGAAATCCACTTCAGAGCACCCCTCCGTTTTTGGGAATTTTGCAGAAGAGGGAACATTCCCCTTTGTACCAGAAACTTATTTATTGCTTACTGTGATAGAGAATTTCGTCCATTTCTTTATATGGTGAATCGTGAAGAAAAGACTTCGATTTTTACGACTTTCTTGCTGTTGAACGTTATTTCGCCCCGATGAGTCATCCACTTCTTTCAGCAAGCCCAGTAGAAACAGAAAATGGCAAATTTGAAACAGAAATGTTAGAAGTTGAATTGTATAAAATATAGGGAGAAATAGCATAAGAAACGCATAATAGAAATTAGTTTAATAAGGGGATTTTTATGGGGAAGTAGAAAAGGTTATTTAACGTTCATTTTTTTCATTATTAACAACACAATAGCAAATATAAATTAAATTGCTTCATTTGAAGTGCAACAATTTACAATTTAATTCAAAATGTTTACATAAAAAAATAGCACCACGCATTGCAAAATACTATAGGGATATTAATGAAAACCCCATATACATAAAAAATTAACAATACTTAATTGTTCATTTTTATTATAATTTGAGAAGAATGGACAATCAAGTATTATTAATTTTTAACGTTCCTATATTTTGCTTAACGTTCATGTTTAACGTTCCTATGTAAATGGCATTGTCCATAAGATTAAAGTTCTTGATATATGTAATTGAATTACCACAGGAATACCGTTCGACTATATTGCTGCTGGAAACAAGGTATCGTGGCCCACGAATTCGCATTGCTGACCTGAAATATAGAATTAAAAATTCGACAGAAAGTGTCTATGATAATTTTTTAAATCACATTTCCCTAAAAAGCTAATATGAACTAATTTTTGGAGAAAATGAAAAATAATAAAAATTAGTTAAAACTTGAACATATATATGAGTAATTTTTAGTCATGATGAGTCCCAGCATTTTGTTTTAAAAGATTTAATTTTGAATAATTAAAATAACTTGAAGTGAATAATTAAATAATTTGAAGAAATAATGTGTTGATATTTTTCAACCCAACTGTGTAATAAATTCCCCCACGAAAAACTCACAAAAATCTCGCCCCGGAGGCTTTTCTGTGTTGACCATTATTTGGCAATTGTGTTATCCCTGTGAAGGGTAATAATATCTTACATAAAAACTTATACAAGTTTAGATCCAATATTATAGTCTTAACATTATAACATGCACACTCCAGATTGAGGCATTATCTTAAAAAACATTAATCTTTATTCTCAGCTCAGAAAAACACAAGGAAACAAAACTATTATGCATCCATCTTGTCTTAATTCTCTTGATTCTGTTCAACTTTTTTCTATTTTCTCTCTTATTTTGGACCATGCCGATCTCTTTTCTCACATTATCATTTATCATCTGTTACATACTTCCCCACTGGTCCACCGATGTCCCGGCAAGGAACCAGCACAAGAAAGCTTTCATGGTCGTCCCTGTTTACGTAGAGGGTGCACTGGAGGTATAACCACATCATGACCATAATGTGTAAGTGCAGACGAGTGATACACTCCAATGGACACTTGAGGATCTTTTAGGTTGGCGACTTCATACAAGCTTGGTGAACATTGTGATAAGATGACATAGGATCCATCTCTTCGAGCTAGCGACACTGTGTACTGTGGCACAGAAACAGGAGGATGATTCCCGGTGCAAATGCGATGCTCCAGAACTGTAGTAGCCCCTCCCCCTGGCTCGAAGATGTCATCATACTTTCCCAAGAACGTGTTAACCTCCCTTCTTTGACTTACAGTCAATTTTTCTTCTTCATTTTCCCACAATTGGCACACGCTAATAACGATTGATTGTTTATCCATAGGCAACCTTTTGAGCGGACAGCTCAATTCTCTTTCACTTTCACGCACATATTAGGCATTAATAACAATTGGTTGTTTATCCATAGGCAACTTTTTGAGTGGGCAGCTCAATTTTCCTTCATTTTCATGCAATTCGCATGTGTTGGACAAAATTGGTTGATTATCTATAAGCACACTTTTGAGCGGGGAGCTCAATTCTTCTTCACTTTTATGCACATGGTAGGCGTTCATCAACGTTGGCTTGTTGTCAAGCGGGACGCTCACTTCTTTTTCTTCACTTTTGTATACATGGCATGTGTCGGCTATCCTTCCTCTATCGTCAGGATGAATGACGCTAGGGGAAAACATCAAATCTTTCCCAAATGAATACTTATGATTTGGGTTACCATCAAAAAACCAACACCTTTTCTTCATGTCGAGGACCATATCTACAGATTGTAAGAAGTCCGTTCCAAGGAGAGGTCTATTTCCAATAGCTTTAGGGAACATAATGAACTTCGTCCGTAGGTGCTTTTCTCCAATTCCCACCATCACTTGGGTTATGTAGCATTCAACAAGGGATTGTTTACCATCAGCCAGTTTTATCATCAATCTTGGCTGTTGAAACGGCAGTCTTTTCTTTTTGAACACATTATAGATTTTCTCACCAGCAATGGAATGTGACGATCCCATATCCGTACATACTCTTCCCTTTATTTCACAGAAAGTTATGTCTGCTAGAGTAATTAGAGGGTCTTTGGTGAGTATCGTAAATGTTTGTACATTATTTGTGGCAACATCGCTTTTTCCTGAAGTACAGATAGGACACTTAGCTTTAATGACTCCCTATTTACCATAACCATAACATCTTTATACAGGTCGTTCTTCTTTCGAGAAAGGTACAAGTCATCCGGAGAAAGCAGAATTCCTATTCTTGTTCTGCATTTCCTTAGATCTAGCTGTCTTCTTTTGTCCGCTGGGTAAAGAGCTTTTCAAGCAGTTGAAGGTGTCTAAGTTATCCGCCAATCCAGAAGGAGAATTCATGTGCTCCTAATCATTTAAATAATGCTCTATGTCTTCTGGTGTACACTTCCTCTTCATTTGATCGGATATCATTAGATCTTTTAATTGGCCAAAAGTGGTTTTGCCCAATTCTGACAGCCATCCTTCGAAGCAGCTTCGTATTTCAAAGGAAAAGTCTTTCCATGAGCTGTTAGAGTTCTTACTGTGTTAAGAAAATAACCTACGAAACCTTTCGGCTGTTAACTTGAATCTCTGGAGCAGGACGCTATGTATGTAAGCGAAATCTTGAAACTTTTCTTCTGATTCTCTAACAATCAGCTGAGCAATATCCATTGGTATGGAGCTTAATAGATGTGTCACTCACATCTCTTCTAGGATCTTTAGCATATCCATTTGTCGTTGAAGTAATGTTAAAAATAAATTGATATCATCTGTTTCACTGTTGAAACATGGTAAAATATTCTTAACATTGACATTCACTTGAGAGCTTACTTGCTGGGTAGCAGAGGCCAACTTTGCCTTCTGATTTTCTAGCTGAAGCCTCAGCTTTTCAATTTCAAACTCTTATTTTTGCGCTTCTACTCTTTCTTCTGTCATGTTCTCTAGGAGAGTTTTTACAAATTCGTCCTCATCTTTATATGCCTGACTCCTTAGAATCAGTTCCTTCAGGTCAATAATTACCTTCATATTGTCATCCACTTTTTCTAGCTCTTTTGCTGGAGTTTTCAATTCCCCGTTTCTTAATTTGGCCAAAATTGCCATTCTTCAAAGTGGTAAGTGAGTGATTTCATAAATCAACAACTAATCTGGACGATTTATAAAAACCCCCAATTAACCTTGGCGGTTAATCAAACACAGTTAACCTTCAGTGTTTGAAAACCAATTATGCCTCCAACCTCGGCGGCAGATAAGCCAATTACACAGCCAACCATTGCGGTTAATCAGTTAAACACGGTTGTTGCATCATGTTGTTCGAGTCGTTAAGTTGGGTGCCCATTTTATAACGCACACACCTCCAGATTGAGGTGTTATCTTAAAAAACATTAATCTTTATTCTCAGCTCAGAGACACACAAGGAAACAAAACTATTATACATCCATCTTATCTTAATTCTTTGATTCTGTTCAATGTTTTCTATTTCTTCTTACTATGGTCATGCTGATTCTTTTTCTCTTGCATAACGCACATCAATTATCATCTGTTTATAATAAAGTAGACAAACATAAATATATTTCAGCCATCTAATTATACAATTAGAATTTTTTACTGCACTTAGATCCAAATGGTCGCTTTAAGAAACCAAACTAGGCCTCACATTAAAATATAACCTCCTCATAAAACATACAACTACCAAGTAATAGAAAATTTAATGCACCATTAAATTCATAATCAGTAGTAGCTTTAAACTATGTTTAAACAGATTAAATTATTTAGCCTAATAGTCCTGTGCAGTGAGTCCAACTCGTGGACCTACTGAGTTGATATAATAATATAAGCAATTGCGTTAAATGCTCGGAAAATATGTAAATCGTGATGTGAGGATATTATAGATTGTTGTTTAAATTAATTATTACTATGTATTTAGTATGGCTATAAATGTAATTTAATATAAACAGTAACTAAATTCATTATGATTAAGTATATTTTTTTATTTTTAAAATCAACAAGTTTAATACTTGTATGTAACAATTGTTGTGTAACAGTGTATAAAACTTTAAAGTGTATTACTAAATCATAATTTAAAAAAAGTATCGTTTATGAACACTATCGGTTATAATAACCCATTCGCATGGTCCCTTGGAGGTTGTTATCACTGATTTTTATTGCATATATGTACATATATATATCTAATGATTACACTGTGTAACAAATTTTAACTTTTTTCTGTCTTTGAGCATTAATTGTGTTTTCCTGTTTCCCCATGTCTAAAAAGTACAGAAAATGGCAATTATACTGAAAAAAGTTTGCTTTTGTGGCTAGGACGTAGGTATGTGGAATTTGCATACTTTCGCATTATATGTATGTGATTATGTTATACATTTGCATGCTGTGATACATATATACTTTACCTAGGTAAATAGAATGGCGTCAAGAAGCTGTAAACATCCAGCAGACTTATTTTGCTATGCCTGTGGTGAATTTCCTAAGATAAGCACGAAAAAGTACTCTGTACAAGCATCACAGAGAATGTGCGAGGCCTACAAGGCATATTTTGGAATGCTAGTTGGAGATCAGGATAAAACATAGGCACCGCATTTCACCTGCATGAACTGCAAAAGAGCTCTAGAAGTTAAGGTAAAATTAAGGTAATTGTTGCTCACTAGATGTCTTAGTTTTACATTGATTTCATTTCGTTCTTCTGCAGGATGGTACATAGGAGAGAAAAGAACCATGAGGTTTGCAATTCTGCGAATTTGGAGGGAACCAACTGACTACACAAGCAACTGTTACTTCTGCATGGTGGACCCTTCAAAACGCTGATCTGGTAAAAGTACAAAACCAGTGGTGTATCCAGACATTCCTTCATCAATCGCCCAAGTTCCACGCAGCTCAGAGTTCCCAGTGCCCACTCCACCAGCAGCAAAACAAACAGTTATCTTCCTGTCAAATTAGCGAATCAGACAGCAAAGGAGATGAAGATGCTGATTTCACCAACAATGCTGCGGACAAAGTGCCATATTTCTCGAATCAACATGACATGAATGATTTGATTAGAGATCTTGGCCTCACAAAATCTAATGCTGAGCTGTTGACCTCCAGGCTCAAGCAGTAGAACCTTTTGGACGAAAGTGTACACGTAACAGACCAGAGGAAGCGTCACCACGTTTTTTCAAGTTTCTTCACCAGTGAAGATGGACTATGTGTCTACAACGATGTGAGGTCTTTTTGATGGAATCAGCATCACATACAGTGAGAAAGGAGTGGCACCTTTTCATTGACAGTTCTTTCATAGCCTCAAGGCTGTCCTGCTTCATAATGGGAACATGTTACCTACTCTTACCCTGGCACACTCACTGCATCTCAAAGAGAACTATGAAAACGTGAAGATTTTACTGCATCGATTGAGATATGATGAGTACTGGTGGTAGGTCATGGGAGATTTTAAAATAGTGGCATTCCTGGTGTGTCTCTAGGTGGTTTAACAAAGTTTCCCTGCTATCTTTGCCTTTGGGAGAGTAGGAATACTGATTCACACTACCATAAGTGGGACGCCACTGCGACTGGAGTACTTAATTGGACAGAAAAATGTCAAGTGGGAGCCACTGGTGGACACCATAAAGGTGCTGATGCCACTACTGCACATCAAATTGGGGCTTATGAAGCAGTTTGTCAAAGCTCTCGACACAGACTCAGCAGCCTTCAAACACCTAGAAGACCTCTTTCCCAAGCTCTCTGAGGCCAAAATGAAAAAAAGACTGGTGTTTTCATTGAACCATAGGTAAAAAAGGTCATCGAGTGCATTAAATTTCCAAAGAAGCTGACAAGAAAAGAAAATGCAGCTTGGAACAGCTTTGTGGCAGTAGTTAAAGGTTTCCTTGGGAATCACAAGGCCTACAACTATGTGAAGCTGGTTGAAAGGTTGAAACTCTGGTTAAGAACTATGGCATGATGGGTTGCAGGATGTTTCTAAAACTCCATATCCTTGATGTTCACTTGGATCACTTCAAGCGGAACATGGGAGAATACTGAGAGGATCAGGGTGAACACTTCCACCAAGATATTATGGCCTTTGAACGTCGATATCAAGGACAGTACAATGAGAGCATTATTTTAGAAAACATGTTTTTTATGTAGCATTGTTATAGAAACCATATTTCCTATAATCCAATGACATTATGCAAATGATAATATTAATCATTATTGACAGTAGTTAGTTAACTGTGGATGTAATAAAAACTAACTATACTTCAAAATTAAATTAAGTCACACTTAAATCAATTAATTTCGCTTATTCAAAAGTAAACCCAAGCATACAGGAAATTGTATCAGGCAAATTCAAAATTGGTATTGAAATTTTTTGAATTACATTTTCATTGTGACTTCATGTTATTTATTGTAACATGCTCTAAGAATGATGTAATGACAATAAACGTTATGTAACTGAAGATTATTGTGTTTTTATTTCAACCTGATGCAGGCCTGAGGCAGTCAAAAGAATGGCTTGAATGCCATGCTGATGATACAAAAGCCTAAAGGTGGCACATGAAAAAAAAAGTTGACCACTACTACTATAGTGTGGTAGCTAATAACAGAGTTAGTGTGCTGTAGAGATGTGAAGTGAATAATAGATTGAAACTTTCTGGAAATCAATGGATTTTTTCCCGATAGTTTTTGTTCTGTGCATAGAATAGTACAATATTTTGATTACCATTTATGATTTTATATATCTCTTTTCCGTTACATTATCTATTTTAATTAATGTTACTTGTTATTGTACTTCGCTTATGTAAAGAGACTAAACCTGTAATTTGATGTGTTTGCTAGCGGTATCTGTTGGATTGGATGGCAGCGGGCTAGTCAGGCCTTCTCTTCACCTTTTTCCTCTGTCTCCCTCTGCGAGTGTCGTGTGTCGAACTTGTGGAAAATAAATTATTATTATTAATTCATTCATTTTAAAGAAGAATCATTCTCACAGTGCCATTTAGTAAATGGGAATGATGATTCTCATTCTGTGAATTATCCAAATGAATAGGAATAAATAAATACATCGATTGAAGTGAAGGATTTCGTTCATATAGTTTGCTGTGAACTTCACTGTCGCAGAAATTAAATAAGGAAGAGTTTCCTCCCTCTCTCTCATGTCCTCTCTTATGCTCTCTTTACAGAATCGGTGGATGCTATTACATGGCAGTGTAATTGTAATTTGTCAAATTCTGTTGAGGAAACAGTCATACATAATAAGCAAAATAATTTCAGGCGATCTGATTTATTCTGTTTTGACTTTTAAATTCGTCTCTACAATTTTTATAATAATTCCTTTGAACGTATGTAAATATTTTTTCTGCAAGTTATGTATATTCAGAAATTATTAAATTTCTGTAAATAACTAATTTCTTCTGATGATGAGTTACACAGATCAAATCTAAACATAAAGTTTTTGATCAATAAAAACTGTTTTTTTCTATGCAAATAATTGCCTGAAAATTGTTTTGTTTATTATTATAATGCACTGTGAAAGTTTATGTGAGAAATTAATCTTCTATATGCTGTATATTTATACTTATCTATAGTGTATGTACTTGCCTGTGTTGTTTGCACTGTACATCTTGTGCTTTTTGTGCATGTATAGTTTAACTTATTCTTATGAATAGAGTTTGACAAATCTTATTGCCCGGTTGCCACTGGTAACAAGGTTTTAGCAGATGGCAAGTAGGGAATGTTCTTTTCAGACTACTTTCCTAGTTTTCAATTTGAGATGGGTGAATACCGTTCTTATCTAGCAAGTGCGGTTTGTCCAGCTCTACTCATGAATATTCACGAAGTTGGAAATAAATAAATTAAATCTTAGTGTCACTTTTTTTGCTATAATATATTGACATTTTCAACATTGTTTATTTTATGTGCATTTGTAGGGTATGTTACTGCAGAAGAGCAAAATCTCACAGGATCATTACAGCTGTCACCCTTTGGATATAAGTGCAATATTTGTGGGAAGGTTTCTAAGCGTTTAAGCAATCTTCAGCAACATTATTATGTTCACACAGGAGAAAAGCCTCACGGTTGCCATGTGTGCAGTTACAGATGTAATAATGCCAGTAACTTGAAAAGGCATATACTAATAGTCCATAAACAGTATTAGCATACAATTTTTGAATTGCATTGTTGCATATTTAATAACTCATTTTAATTTTCTTTTGTAACTTTCAATTCCATTGTTTGTAAAAGTTTCTCTATTTTGTGAAGTAAACCCCAGATTCATTACATGATGTGCAGTGGTAAATGTAATAATACAAGTTATATTCACATTATACCAATATGATTTTTATAAACTGCAGAATGTACTATCTGACAAATGTGTTTTTAATTACTGTGTAATTTTTTGGTATATGCTATGAAGCAATAAATTTTTTACATCTAGTTGGTTAAATTATTGGTTTTGTGCATGATATATTTCAAATCGTTCTCCATGGGTTCAAAAGCAAACTTTGATGAAGTCGTTTCCTACAGAAAGTTTAACTAATACATAAATTTTGGAATCACTTTTATTTTGATAATTTTCATTCAATATAATTTAAAATGCATTTAACATGTTTGGTCCTGCGGTGGCGCAGTGTGGTAACATGTTCACCCAGTGCACCATTAACTTCTGTTTGACTCCCAATGGTGCAAAGAACGCTTACTCAGAGATCTCATAAAAGATCGCACTGCTCACTGTAGTCCGGGGTTTGGTTCCCTAGGCCTTAAGAGGTTCGGATTCCTC
Organism: Dysdera silvatica; assembly: GCA_006491805.2. Classification (NCBI taxonomy): domain Eukaryota; kingdom Metazoa; phylum Arthropoda; class Arachnida; order Araneae; family Dysderidae; genus Dysdera; species Dysdera silvatica. The sequence goes on from QLNU02015003.1 coordinate 173,358,097, forward strand.
GTGAAAACAGTAGGTCCCGGCGCAGCATGACCATTGTAGTCTTTGAGCCGTAAAACCATGAATAAACAAAGCATTTAACAAGTTTGATTACTTTTGCAAAGATACTGATATGTTAAATTCCTAAATTAATGCTATTGAATAGAAATTGTAAATATGAATATATCTGTGTGAGCTTTATGGCACAAGGATGGCAATGGTCATGCTACATCAGGACGTACAGTTTTCCTAACCTCTTATGTCATTGCGAACCAACCGTTAGACTAGTTATCAGTTAGTCAATAAATGCTTTCGGCACACTTGTGTGTCAAACCTGGGATAACCACATGCTAGTTGAATGCATTACTATTGTATTACCACAGGGATCTGCAATTGCTTGCTAATTAGCTACAAATTGCTTATTTATCATATTGTTCAATCAAATTCTTACTATGGTTCATAAACTCCTCAAGTTAAATTGAATCTAATGAGTTTCGTTTCATGTAAATTATATGATATCAACTTTTAAGACATTAATTTGATTTGTATGATTTAATTTAGGGTTTCATATTAATAATAAAACTTAAAATTAAACCAAATCTTGACGACTTTTATTTATGAACTTGTTTCTATTGACAGCTATACTGAGAGACATACTTTCTGTAAGGGATTAAAAAATATTCACTTATTGTTAGTTGACATAGCAATTTTTAATATTAAGCTATTGAAGATATTTCTAATGCATTCCATTGAAATATGTCTATGACGATACTCTTGGGACCGGGAAAAGATACCTTTATGAACAAGGTTGAACCTAATACATTCTGTATCCTTTGGGATCGTAGAAAATATCATTGTAGGTAGTTGTCTTTTAATAGGCAATACCATTATAGATATTTCCGTACATATATGTACATTTTTTAAATCATTAATTTCTTAATTTTTCATTGCTTAATATTTCATAAATTCATTAATTTCTATAACATGCAGTAGTAGACAGACAATGACTGAATATAATAATGCACTTTTGGAGAAATTGATGAAGATTTATATAGTCAAATGATAATGGTGTATCCCATATGTTTGTTATATGTAGTCCAGCTCTATATTATTCCAACTTACTTTTTGATTTCAACTGTTTACCTTATAGTTAATAATTTCGACACCTACATTTGAGCTCAAACTGGAGGTTTTTGATATAGGAGAAAAAGAGACATCGTCCCCGGTCTAGGGTCGAACTAGTCCCTCCCTTTAGCCCTCAGTCTCTTAACCGCTATGTCAGGAATGATGCCCCCTTTCTCAGTATATAAGGTTGTAAGATATTATTACCCTTCTCAGGGATAACACGTTTGTGAAAATCGTTGAAATTATTGATTATAATGAATTCCCTATGAAAAAATGCAAAAATTAACTCTTGTGGCCTTTATTAGCCATTATTTGGCAATTGTGTTATCCCTGAGAAGGATAATAATATCTTACAACCAATAACCATGTCGGAAAATGTTTTCTTGCTTTAATGGCTTCTCAACATATACATTTGAAAAGTTTGGTTGCCTATCATGGATTTTTTTTTTTTTTTTTTGTGTCTCGATTTGGTAAACTTGATGAATTTTGTAGATTTGGTTATTTAGTTCATAGCTTTATGTTGGCTGAATTCAAGTGCCATAAATCATATTAAACTATGTGTCTTTTATTAGGTAGTCTGCAAAGTAATCTCAGTTCATAAAATTTAAATACGTTTTGGGATTTAGAGTGTAAATGTATAAAAAAAAAAGATTGGTGCTGATACTTCAAAAACTTAGTGCTTCACTCTTCTGTTATTTTTACCATTGTTATAACCTTTTACATATGAATAAATTTTGTCTCTGATGCCTTGGATGCTATGGATGAGGAAAATTCAACGTGAAGGCTACTTCATATTCAATGTGAACAAGGAAGTTGCCCTTATATATATATATACTTATATTAATATATATATACTTATATTAATATAATAGAACCATTGCAGTTTCACAATGTAGAAGGGCTAATCTTTTGGTGCTTTATTTTATTTATCACTGCTTTATTTATTCTTCATTTGTAAAGTCATAATAACAATATACTGTGTAACTACAGTGATAATACAGACAATATATACTAAAAGTACATCATATTAGACTCTACAATGAAAGGTCTCAAGAAAGTATCAGCAAGAATATAACATACGTGGGACCTTAAGATTACAATCTGATTTCAAAAATGACACACAACTAATTGTGAATCACTCATTCTTTCATTGTTTTTTCCATGTATTTGTTTTTTAGCTTCTATTACCTTATATCCAATATTTTCTTAGACTTTTTTAAATGTTTCTTTACTTTTCAATTTTTTGAATTCCTCTGGTAGTTCATTCCAAAGTTTTGCACCTTTTTAATTTACATTATTCCTTCCTACTTCGGTCCTTATTTTTGGGAGTAATAGATCATTGTATTTACGATATGTATTTCTATCTTTTTCATTAAATTTTATTCTTATATTTTCAGTGTTCTTGCATTCTCTTATTCTTTCATTTGATTCCAAAGTAAAAATCATAGTTGCTAAAACTAGATTCAAACAAAGTTAATTTGGTTTGATCCTCAATAAGACATGAAAGTACATACAGTTTTATCATATAAATGTCTCTGTGTTTTATCAGACATTAAACATTCGTTTCATCATCAACAACGTTTTCAACATCAGACATGCCATTCATGTATGTTACGCTTCAGACAATTGTTTCTTCTCATTCGGCTTTTGACTCTGTTATGTCACTTTATAAACTGTTGTGAAATGAGAAGTGGCCAATTAAACAACTTGTTCATTAACATTATCAACAATAACTATTATTTTACTGAATTTGTTTGTGACTATGAATTAGTAACGAGATGTAAACAAGTATGTAATCCAATAAAATGCAAATATATGTACAGTGAAATCGCATTAATGTTAATCTTCATGGGCCACTGATTATTATCAATACAAATGGAAGTCTTCACTAAGCGGAAGGCAAATTTCAATAGCTAAAGCTTCTGGCTATTCACCAATAACTCATACAGTAATGCTGTAAACAACATAAATGTATACATCACTAAAACGAAATGGTATATTATGAAGGAGTACTCCAGATAAATTTTCAACAAAACATAAAAAATTAGTACTTGCATGCAGTTGAAGCTCATTTGTTTTTATTTAATGCTGTATAAAAAATCCGAAAGAATTTGGGAGGTTGTTTTTAAGAAACAGGTGACTATACCTGGAAAAAACATGCTTTCTCCGATATCTTATGAAGTTTTTCCTGAAAAATACATTTTTTTTCCTTTGTATAAGATATTTTTATCCGATGAGCAATACAAATAAAGCAAAGTCTTGAATGTTAAATGTTCATGTGCTTCAGATGGTGGGGGGGGGGGAAGAATTTGTCCTCACTAATAAGAGGTCCATCTTAAGCAAAGCATTAATGAAATTTCACTGTATTTCAAAATTTGTTTCATTTTGATAAATCACAATGTATCGCGACTACTCAGATCATTAGAATTTTTTTTGCTGAACTTAAACCAGATTTCTAGCAGACTCTTCTTTCTGTATATATATAGATTTTTTTTTGTCTCTTGCATACACATGTGTTTGTGACCATATGAAATTTTAAAGTTTAAAATTATTTTTCTGTAGATTGCACATGTTAAACAATTTTGCAATTTTTTTTAACAGGCCATGTTGAGTATTCTAAGGAACAGCAGAAATGTGATAGACTTCCATCATCTTGTCATTATTGTAAAATTTGTGGAAAGCCTTTTAAATATCTGCACCACCTTCGGCAACATCATTTAATACATACAGGAGAGAAGCCATACAGTTGTTACTTATGCAGTTACAGGAGCAATCAAGGCAGTAACCTTAAAAGACATATACTATTGATTCATAACCAATATTGACATAATTACCATATTATGTTTTATTACTTGAATAGCATCTTTATTTCCACATGTCATATATTTATTTTCTCATGACTTCAGGATTGTTATCAATAAACTTACTCCCCATTCAGTATTTGTACTTTATCTGTCATAATTATATGAATCTTTGCGGCTCCATAATATATCCTTATGATAATTAAAAATGAATTTGTAGGAGAAACCAAGTGTCAAAGATGGATTTCTCACTAATATTGCATATTCATGTCCATCATATTGCCAAATTTTTTGCCGTATTGCTGATGTTTATGCCATAACGGTTTCCCGAACCTTTATATTTCCCGCTTTCTGAGCAGTATTACCTGATTCTGAAGCTTTTTATTTTATATGCACTATTTCTAACCTTTTTATTGTTTACTGAGTAGTATTTCCTGGTTTCTTAGGCTGGTTTTTTTTTCATTACTTTTAGCACTTTTTTTTTGGTAAGTGCTATTTTATGTTATATTAATATCTCTTTTGTTCGGGATACCTCTTGAGTTTTTTTTTTTTTTCTGGAAACTTTGCATTTTGTAGAAAATTGTGTTAATTGATGATGTAGTTGATATAACATGCCGGGTTACCTATAATATTTTTTGCCCACTAGTATTCTTCATGAATCAGTGATTGCCCTACTGATTCAGCTGGGGCATTTAGGAGCACCTCACCCCCAACTGTATTGCTGGCATTGAACCTAGGCTCAATATGTTCCTGAATCAGACTAGCAACTAGCGGGAGTGTGTAACAGGGACACGCTGTGCGAAGGGCAATCCTTATCCGCCTTCTGCACGTGTGCGTGGACTTTGTAAATGCAAGCATGTCGCTGCTTAGATACTAGTAATGCTGAAATATGTTATAAATTAGCTAGATCTACTAACATCTTGCCACTAGATAGCGGGAGGAGGAAAAGCTTCTTCTCTTGTCACGCTTTTGCTCTTGTGTGTGGACTTCGTCAGCAATTAAGCGAAAATAGTCTATAATTATTTCCTCTAAAACAGTAAACTATATTCCCCTAAAATACCTCCTCTAAAATACTTTTTCTAAAATTCCTCTGCTAAAATACTAAAATCTACCTATATTTCTCTAAAACAGTCAACCGTTACCATAATTCACAGTCCATAAATACCTCCATCCATTTTTCTCCTCTAAAATACCTCCTCTAAAATACTTCTTTTAAATACTTTATCTAAGATACCTCCTCAAAAATACTTCTTCTAAAATACCTCCTCTAAAATACTGAAATCTTCCTATACTTCTCTAAAATGGTCCACTACTATCATAATTCACATTCCATAAATACCTCCATCTATTCTTTTTCATTTTTCATACTTGATTAAACAATTCCTTGCTTAAAAGGGCATAGATGCCCATATTTTAAAGCTCCCTTTCTCCTCCCCTCCCCAATTATATATTCTCTTCTTGCCAGATGTTAGTTTTCTAGCTAATAACTATTATTGGATAGAAACACTGATAGCACGTTCTGCAATGCCCATGCACATGCGCTGAAGACGGATCAGGATTACTCCTTCTTGCATCGTGTCCCTCTAGTAAATCAGTACTTTCTTAAGTTAGTATTGCCTAATTTCTGGAGTTTTTTTTTTCATTATTTCTAGCACATTTTTGGGATAATGATTTTATTGTTTATAAATTACATGTATGTTATTTTTACTTAATTGCATACATGTTATTTTGATATTATATGTATATTATTTTTATTTAATTGCATTTGTTATTTTATTTAATTACATTTTATGTTATTTTTATTTAATTACATTTATGTTCTTTATTATATTACATAATTTATTATACTATATATTGTATATTTATTTTATACTTAATATTTATTTTATTTTTATGCTTTTTTGTGTTTACTATTTATTATGTACTATTTATTTGGTGCTTATGTCATTACATAAGTATAACTTTATAAATGGACTGCTGTAAAATAATATATTTATGTGAGTTGATATACAGCGGCACCCACCAACCGCCCTTTCATTACGTGATATATATTTCCCCAACCAGCCAATGGCGTGAATGGATTTTATTTATGAAATAACGGACATTACTATATATGGAATACACTTGTTAACCTATATGTAACCGTACATGTGCAGTAATTCGCATTTCTATTTTAACAACGAAATAATTCTATTATGCAATCATATAGCACTTGAAATGAATGCGATTTATTACACAATTTAATTTTGATCAGTCTTTATAAACTTATTCGGTATTTGAGCTTTTTTGAGGGGTGAGATCACACCTGGACAAAGCATACACTGATCCCCACTATTCTTGTACCCTCAATCATACAACCAACCAATTAATCACCAATGTTGTTAGTTCTTGGTATTGCAGTATTTCATACTACTGTGCTGTCAATGAAATAATTCCAGTATGCAATAATTTAATATGAGAAGCTACTGTTGTTTAGTTTTTGAGATTACACTTTGACACCTACCCTGTATATTATTGCTGATATACATTAGTATATATTATGTTATAGGATTATGGTAGTATTCGTGGTTTATATTTGGTGGTGGTCTATTATGTGATATATTGATACTGGTAAATGTTATATTATTTTATTAGTACCGTTACATTGGTAGTATATTTGTATGGCATATGAGTACTGCTGAATTGCAAAGGTGACGTCATTTGCTTAAACTTCTTATCTTTTATTTTTTACTTATTTCCCCCCCTTTTTTTTGTTTTTTTTCCCTTAACAATGAGTTTCACCTCTGGTCATGACGGCTTTTATTACCGGCCCTCGAGCTTAACTAATACTAATTTTTCTAAAAATGATATATGCTTCTTCTTCTTCTTCTTCTTCTTCTTCACATAAATGCCTGCAGCTTAAATAATAAGACTTCCTTTCTATATGATCTCCTACATGTAATTAATACCAAAGTTCATTGTATCTGTATTACTGAAACCTGGTTTTATCCCAACTACTCTATAAAATTAAATAATTACAATTCTTCTGAAAGTCGTGCAGATGCTCGGGGAGGTGGAGTGGCAATATTTTTACATCAGAGTTTATTATACAACACCATTCCACGATGGTGTGGCATCTACCCAAAAATTGAATTCGTTACCATTCAGACCAACGGGATTTATATTGCATCCATCTACAGACCACCTAATGCAAATGTCGAAGACTTTTTAAATTTTATACAGCGTCTATTTCGATTGTGTTCACTCATTTAAATTAAAACTAATTATAATGGGCAATCGTAATATGGGTATTAATCTAAAACATGACAGGCATACCAAAAGTTTCATAGATTTAATCTATTCAAGCGGACTCGACATTACAATTAAGTCACCCACCAGAATTACAATTAACTGTCAAACATTAATTGACCTTTGCATTACTAACATTCATTTTAAAGATTCGGGTATACCTACCTATCATATTAGTGATCACTTTCTAATTTTTTTAATTATTAATATTCAAGACTTTCATCTGAAAAATTTCGAACACAAATTTTTGTTTCGTGATTTTTCTGAAAATAACCTGAAACTTTTTAAATCGTTTCTTTGTGGAATTCACTTGTTACCTGTTCTTAATCTAAACAATCCTAATGAAGCTTATAACCATTTTTTTCAAACCTTTAATTCCATCTACAATGACTGTTTCCACTTTAAAATGATCTCCAGGAATGGGAAAATTAGAAAGCCATGGATAACCAATTTACTTCTACGTGAAATTAGGATAAAAAAGTAATTATATTTTATCTTTTTAAAAAACAGATCAATGAATAACCTTTCTGCCTTCTACATTTTCAGAAATAAATTAAACAAAAAACTAAAATTTGCCAAACGCTCTTATTTAATGAAATTTTTTATTAATTCCACCCCCCAAAAAAAACTTGGTCTAAATTAAATGAATTACTTGGTCG
>QLNU02015003.1:173370293-173381095 GCA_006491805.2 Dysdera silvatica
CACCATTTGAAAGCGGGGTAGGACACTAGGTTACTGGCCTGGCCGGTTCCACACATCGTCACATACGTTCAGCGTGTGGGTCTCCTTCCAGTTAGATACCAGCAACCCTTTTGCAGGCCTATGTATATATATATATACAGGGTGTTCGATTACCGCGTGTACAGAGTTTAAGGGATAGTAGGATATACCAAAATAAGTAACATGTGTTTTTTCTTTTTTTCGGAAGAGGTTTTGTTACCGAGTTACGACCCAAAAATAGTTTGGTGGATGGAAACTGGAAATGTTGATGCGGGCGCCAAACTGTACATGTGGGCCGTATTTTTTCGAATGTGTATTCTACCATACTGAATATTAAAGAAAATGTCTTTTTTATTCATTTCCTAGTAGCGAAGAAGAAAAAACTCGAGAAAACAGACATGGTTTATGTAGGATAAAGCATCAGCATAATTCAGTCGATAAACAGCAGCCTCCATAAGATGTATGCATCGAGCTTGATGGAGAAATCGATGGAAACGAATAAAAAAAGACATTTTCTTTAATATTCAGTGTGGTAGAACACGTAATCGAAAAAATACAGCCCACATGTACAGATTGGTAGTAGCATCAACATTTCCAATTTCCATCCACCAAACGATTTTTGGGTCGTAACTCGGTAAAGAAATCTCTTTCGAAAAAAAGAAAAATCGTATTACTTATTTTAGTATACCCTACCACCCCTTAAAGTCTATACACGTGGTAACCGAACACCCTGTATATATATAACTTTGTTACTAACCGGAATGTAATGCAGAAAAGTTTTTAAGTTCATCACATCACATGAGGCAAAGAATATTTTTAAAAATTCAATTATATATCTAAACAGAGTTAATACCATACTTTGATTTTTTATTTCTCTTGATAATGGTTTTCTGATATTAGGAACCCTATTGAAAATAAAAGTATTATTTATTGGTCAGCGTATTGATTTTTTCTCTCCATTCTCAAATTCTTTTCTTTGCCATAATGTACATACATACATATGCAAGGCTTGATAAATCTAGTCATCATTAGTAACTAGATTTTTGTAGTTGGCAAATAGGTTATCTTTTCATACTAGGGGTTTTCCATTTGAGGTAAGTGAGTATTTTTCTTGCCTGGTTATAGTATGGTTCACTGGGGGTAAGCCCTATATATATGGCACCGTAACAAGAAATAGGGAAGAAATACTTAGAAGAGTTGAAGAATTCTACAAAAAACTATATGAAAGTAACAGTGGATTAAACGAAGACGCCGAAATAGTCGAAGGAACAGCTCCTAAAATCTTAAAAGAAGAAGTTTCATTTGCAATAAAAAATATGAAGAAAGGAAGAGCCCCTGGTGATGATGGTATTACATTAGATATCCTAAAAGAAGCTGGAGAATATGTAGAAGACATACTTGCAAAATTCTTTACCAAATGTCTTAACAGCGGTAACATACCAAACCAATGGGATTCTGCAACAGTAATTCTTTTGCATAAAAAAGGTGATAAAGAGGATTTGAAAAATTACCGACCAATTAGCTTGTTACCTGCTATTTATAAAATCTTCACAAAAGTGCTAACACATCGCCTGCAGAAAAAATTAGATGCAGCTCAACCAAGAGAACAAGCTGGATTTCGAAGTGGATTCAGTACAGTGGACCATATTCAAGTATTAAGAGAATTAATTGAAAGAACACATGAATATGAACTTCCATTGTGTGTTGCATTTATTGACTATGAGAAGGCCTTTGACTCTATTAAAACATCAGCAGTCATCAACTCTTTAAGATCAACAGACATTGAGGATGTGTACATTGACATGGTGAAACGTGTGTATAAAAATGCAAGTGCAAAATTTCGGTTACATAAAGATACCAAAACTATCAAACTTGGCAAAGGGGTGAGGCAGGGAGATACCATTTCTCCAAAACTTTTTACTTCTGCTTTACAGATGATTTTTCAGCTGATAAATTGGAATAACAAGGGAATAAAAATAAATGGTGAATATTTAAATCATCTGCGGTTTGCTGATGACATTGTTATTTTTTCAACGGACCCATTAGAACTCCAAGACATGGTACAAGAGCTCTCAACTAGAAGTGAAGAAGTTGGACTCAAGATGAACCTACAAAAAACTAAGATCATGTTCAATAATTTTGTAGAGGAAACAAAAATACAAGTTGACAACACTGAGCTAGAAATTGCTGATTCATATATTTACCTTGGCCAGCTGATTTCAATGGATGGCAACATTATGAAAGAACTCAACAGACGTATTAAACTTGGCTGGAGTGCATTTGGAAGAAACAGTTTTATCCTGAAGGGGAAATTGCCTTTATGTCTAAAAAGAAAAGTCTTCAACCAGTGTGTATTGCCAGTCCTCTCTTATGGATCAGAGACATGGAGTCTAACAGTTGGAGCAATACGAAAGTTACAGACAACGCAAAGGAGCATGGAGAGGTGCATGCTTGGAATAACTAGGAGAGATCGAAAAAGAAACACTTGGGTGAGAGAGCAAACTAGAGTAGAGGATATCATTGTTAAAGTAAAAAGACTGAAATGGCGATGGGCTGGGCATATCGCAAGAAGAACTGATCAACGATGGACAACGCAAATTCTCAACTGGATTCCAAGAGACCACCGAAGACCTAGAAAACGTCCTCAAACTAGATGGGTGGATGAAATAAGAAAAGAGGTTGGGGTGACGTGGAAACGAATGGCACAGGATAGACTTTTGTGGAAAGCATTTTGAGAGACATTCATCCAGCAATGGATAGATAATGGTTGAATAGGATGATGATGATGATATGTGTATGTATACAGTGAACTCTATAGTTTATATAGCAACCTTTGATGTAATGACCCATTGAGAAGACTCCACAGTTTATAGTTACCATATTGAAATATGGAGCAATAATAAATTTAAATAAAATTAAAAACATTTCTTTGCTGAATGTTAAACAATTCTCATCCTATTCTTACCTGAATTTGTTTTTTAATGTATTTGATTATACTACTTGCATTTTCACCATAACCATGTTATCTTGTTGTTTCAGAAATGAGCTGTAGTATCTTTATATTCAGAATTTTAAGGAATCTTGTCTTGCTGCTGGTATTTAAAAGAAAAGTCTTGTTTAAATGCAATGTTCATTATTTACAAATGCCATACTTTATGGATGTAAATTATATCTTTACACTACAGCCAAATCGGATCCTTTGCGGACCTGATTTCGCCAAATATGGCTTATTTGACGTCCTTTACCACCCCTTTCAGTTTGTTCCATTAGTTCTGAATTACTGTATACTACTAAACTACTATATTAGTAGCAAAAACAATATGTTACAATGTATATCTGCATATTAATTAGGTACTAATTTTTGCTGTTATGGAAATAGTTCGATATTTTTGTTTGAACTCTTTTTTTTTTTCAAATACTTCTTTAGTTGTGATATTCTTCTTTCATTTAATCAACAGCATAGCGTATTGCCAGTGCCCAGGGCAAGTTAAGTATTTTTCCCGCTAAAACTGGTTAATACTCCCTTCCACCAGTTCAATATTGAAATTTTAAGCCCTTAAGAATTTTGGGCACGGTACTTTCGCTCCGGTGGTACCCCAATGCCATTGAAAAGTATGTCTGTGGGTGAAGATTCCTCATTTTCTTCAATAAAACATCAAGTGATGCGGTAACAAATTTTACCGAAATGCAGGCTGTTTAAAAGTAAATGCTATTTTATTTTCTGAACAGCAGCTAGTCAGTGGTTGGCATTAATCTAAGTTCGATTTCTGATGGTTCAAAAAAAAAATTACTTACATTAATGAAAATGCACACTCTAGTCCTGGGGTTGGTTCCATAGGCTTTAAAAGGCTTCCTTGTGGAAAATGTAGGTCCACAGTAGTTTGAGATTCGGCATCCTTGGCAGCAGAAGTTTAGATTCCTTGGAAAACTGTAGGTCCTGATGCAGCATTATCTTCATCATCCTTGCATTTCATAGAAATAAAACATATTTTGTCTATCACACTGAAGGAAAGCATATTTTTTAATTCACTATTTATTCCATAAATCTTTTCATTAATTTCTTAAAAAGGTCCTGTGGTCATGTAATAGCAACATGTTCGCTTTTAAAAAAAGAAACACCACCAAAACTGCTTACCCTCTAACTGCTCACTGTAGTCTAGAGATTGGTTCTTTAGGCCTTGAAAATTTCAGAAATTTTTTCGAAAAACAGTAGGAATTGGCACAGCATGATGCAGTGATGTTCTTGTGCTTTAGAAAAAAGCAAATTAACAAATAATTTTTGACAAGTACATTGTAATTAATAAAATGTACTTTTTGGTGAATTGTTGTTTAGTTTATATTTCTTGCATTTAAATAGGGACCATAAAGCAGGAAGTAATACAACACGAAGAAAGATGTGACAAGCCTATATCTCTCGGCTATAAATGCAAAATGTGTCACAGAGTTTTTGCCCGTTTGGGCTATCTCCGTCAGCATTCTCAAGTTCATACTGGGGAGAAGCCCTTTCATTGTAATTTATGCCCCTACAGAAGCAACCATGTCAATAATCTTAGAAGACACATGGCATGTATTCATCAGTGTTAGAAAAATTATGTTTTTATCTGCTGTAAGAATCCGCCTAAATACAATTTTATTTTACGAATTTGAAAATGCTTTTTGTTCATATTAGTGATTTCTGTCACATAATCCATCTTCCTTGAACTTGCAGCTGTGGATTAAACGATAAATTTTTATGTTTTTGTCCTATTTTGATGCAATGTGTATTTTGTTAACAAAAATGTTGAATAACTTTTTTTTTAGTAAAATCAAGATTTTAACTTAAATTTAAAGCATTGCCTTTGTTTTTTCTTATAATAGATATTATTGCTTTCATAATCTTGAATGCTGGAAATACATATTTTTGGTTATTATTTATAAATATTAATCTCATGAATTTTGGTTCTTCAGTATAATGGTATTCATAAATTAATAAACATATTTCAAATTTATAATAATTGGTTAAAAACAAAGTTACATGTGAAAAAATTTTGCATATGCATCAACTGCTTTTTATTCAAAATATAGTAATTATTTAATGTTTGATCTTTGAATCCTGATTTGATGAAAATGGTACAGTGAAAACTGTCTAAGGCGGAACCTGCATAAAGCGGAAACTTGCTCAACACGGAATTTTTTTACGGTCCCTTCAAAAGTCAATGGTAGTTAACATTAGCTACGGAAACTGTCTAACGCGGAAACGGAAAGCACTATTTAGTCCCGTCAAAGAGAAAAGCCTTCATAAAGCGGAAAATCGCTGGCAGAAAGAAAATTTTCTCAGCAGAAAAAGGAAAGAGGGTTGTAATACAATGCAAATAGCAAAGTGGGGGATGACGAACAAAAGACATTTTACAGATATAGAATGCCCTTGTCCACATAGGCGTAGCCAGGGGACGATTTTGGGGGTTGTAACCCCCATCTCAATGAAATTTTGTATATTTAATATAGGAATACATAAGTTGTAGTTCTGTAATCCCTCCCATTAAGCCTATAACCCCCCCTTATGAACTCTTTGCCTACGCTTGTCTGACCACCATTTTGCACACCACCAACCCACCATAGGCATACCCAGAAAGTTCATAAGGGGAGGGTTACAGGCTTACAATGGGGGGTTACAGAGCTACAACTCCATTGTATTTACATGTATACTATAAACAATTTCATCGCAATGGGGGTTACAACCATAATCGCGACCACCCCCCCCTTGCGTATGACAACGCCACCCACTTCTTTGATAAAAACGTTCATTATTAACCAGAACGAAAAGTCACTCACATCGACTTTATCAATTCATGGATAAACCTACCGCAAGGGAGAGTATCTTTATACAAAGGAAACATTATTTTTACAAGGGAATCATTATCTTTACAAGGGAGGTACTTTATCGTTACAATTTAAGCTTACATAATAGATTTTTGTTATGGTATAAGCATGTATAGTTAGAATGAAATTTTGTGCTGTTTCACCAAGACAACGCCCTGGCTTACACATCTATGAAAGCGATGGCAAAATTGAATGAATTGAAATTCGAATTGCTCCACCATCCCCCATATTCTCCAGATCTGGCCCCCAGTAACTATTATTTGCTTGCTGACTTGAAGAGGTGGCTCCAGGGGAAGAGATTTGGGTCAAATGGAGATGTCAAATGTGAAACTGCTGCATATTTTGAAGCCCTTGACAAATCGTACTATATGAAAGGTATTCGAATGTTAGAGGACCGTTGGAATAAGCGTATTGCTCTTGGAGGGAACTATATTGAAGAATAAATTTGATTTTGACAAAAAAATGTTTTTTTTCATTGCTAGTCCCAGGACTTTTCTACCCATGTAGTAAAGTCATTTTTTACCACTGAATTTAACTATGTATGTATTTATTTTGCATGTAACCTCCATAAGGCGGAAACCTGCATACTACAGAATTTTTTCCGGTCCCGTGAGTTTCTGCCTTAGACAGGTTTCACTGTACATTAAAATTAATCATAATGAAAGAGTTGATAGGTTTTCATAGATATATTTTGTTATGAAAAATAACTAATGATTGCTACTGATTGTCACCTACTCACATAAACTGAGGTTCAACTTCATCTGCTTTGTTGTATCATACAATGCAAACAGCTAAGCAGATACCTTATAATAAGCTATAGTAGAACAGTAAGAAATATTTACATTTTTTTTAAATAATTAGATTGCATTAAATTCCTAAACTGAAAGAGGTGCTGTCAAAGTGGTACTTTTTTATATAAAACAAAAATAATTCCGTCTCCTTCCAACGTCTGCTTACTCTTAATACAGTTTAAACTCAAGTATTGAAGTAAATGTCCAAAAGGATGTTATTTTTCTAAAAGAATGTTCAATGAGACTCATCCAAACAAAGCGGCAGAATTGCAAGTTTTTAACGAACTACATCTCATCAAACCACAGACTGAAATGTGACAGTCCGGTAATATAAACGACCATAGAAAAGTGATACTAGGTAGACTCCTCATCGGACAGTGCATGCTTTTCCCATCAGCATCTTTTGGAGGGTGAAAGTGCTCCAATATATGCCACATGTAGCCAATCGTTAAATGTTTTATTTACTGTAGTTGTAAAAATTTTAACCAACAGTGATCATAATGATATAATCAACATAATTTTGAGCTTAGTGACATTTTATGCAAGGCTTTTAATCATGAAATAATTTTAAAATTTTTATCTGACATATATTTTTAAACTTTCATTTGATTTTATTGCATTATTCAAATGAAACATAATCACATTTTTATTTAAGTGTATTTAACAGGGGTCCCACTCATCCTGTATTTCCTATATTTTTAGGTACTGTCCTAAATTTTCATTTTTTTTTTATTTTTTTTTAGTTATTGGTATAAAAGTTAACTGTATCATAGGTAATCGTTATTCCAAGTTTTGATCCTCAATATGGGATATACAGTTTCCGTTTTCAGCTCACTTCGCTCACAAACATTTGCTTAAGTGGCCATTTTATTGGCTACTTGAAGATATAATTCTAAAACTTTTTTGAACTTCCTAGGGTACTAAATAAATTAATACATACACTCCTCCTGTCATTGTTGCGAGGAACGTAACATTGCTCGTTAGTGCAATGGCTGATTTCTCTTCTATCAATGACCAATTTTCTTTCAGATTGGACTGTTGACTTTTAAGATTATCTTAGATACTAACTGTAGTACTTTTTTAATATTTTCAAATTAAGGTGTGAATTTTATGTATGAAGTAAAATTAATGTATAAGTATAAACATGCCTCGTTATACACGGTTTCCAGAGAACTGGCTGAGTGAAAAGAATGGAAATAAACATTTAATTGAATTGTAGTCAAAGCATGCTGATTCATATGCAAAAAAGACCTTTAGTGTTAGAAATTCAGGAATATAACAAGTACTACAACATGCAAATACGTCAAAACACAAGATTTTGGTGACAACTGCTTTGTCCAAAGATCAAACAAAATTCACAGTGTCAGTTTCATCATCTGGACAGAAGTCTTCAAATTTTGTATCTAGTGCTGAAACTTTGAAACACTGGAATGTGAATGATGCTGATAGAGTATCTAATGCAGAATGTTTATGGACAATGAAAATTGTTGAAGCTGGTTACCCATTCAGTTCTTGTAAAAATTAGAAAAATGTGTTTTGTAAAATGTTTCTAGACAGCAAAATTTCTAAGCCATTTACGCTAGGACAAACTGAGGTTTCATATGAAATTGCACACGGACTTGGACCATATTTTCATAATTGGTTGATTAGCTCTGTTAAGAAAAGTGACTCTTATTTTACCATATCATTTGATGAGGCAGCAACTGAAGCTGGAAAGAAACAGACATTCACATTCGATACTGGGACAGTGATCAGGAGAAGGTTGTATGTCACTTCTTGTGTTGCTTTGAACTTGGATGCAACTGCTGATATACTTAAGGAAAAGATACTGTTATCCCTATCAAAAGACCACTTGCTTCTTAATATATTACTTGCCATTGGTTCAGATGGGCCTCCAGTGAATGTGAAACGTCTGAAGGATATTCATTCTATTTTCAAAAGCGAGGGTTTGCCAGGTTTAATTAATATTGGTACATGCAATTTGCATGTCTTGCATGATTCTTTTAGGCATGGCATAACTTAGTCCTTAAGTCATTGGGAGATCGAAGACTTTTTGGATCCTGTACATAAGTATCCAGCCAGAAGTGAGGATTTTCACAATATTCAGAATAACCTTGAAATGGAGTAGAAACACATGTTGAGGTTTGTTAACAATAGATGGCTTTCTATGGTCCCTGTTATTTCAGTAAGAGTTTATCTAACATTATGGTTTTGAAATGATCACATGAATGACTGTTTCTAAAACATCTAAAGTTTGGTTAACGTTATGGTACCGACTTCTAGTTGGATGGACGAATTATGATTGCAAAAATTGTACCACATGTGATATAAATTGTTAACATAACTATCTAAAGGTTTCATTCAGTCCTTTTGCTACATGGGTGACCATGTCTTATTTTTCATCTACACCTTATTTAGTAGTAAAATTCTCGTTTTTCTTTCTTTTTACTTTTTTTTTGCATTTACTGTATATTATTAACAGTCGGATATGTTTGTTGCCCTTTAATTCACTGGCACAGGTTCACATTTGAACTTACGCCTATCATTTGGTATAATAACGTGTGTATTGTGTAGTGAGAATTGAATATCTGCTATACTACACATGTCAAACTGACATAGACGACGGATGCGGGGGGTAGTTGGGTTTTAAACCCGTCTCGCAAAAGACGTTTTTCACAAGAAAAATCAGAAGATTTAGAAATTTACCCCCTCCTGTTTGGTTTTTTTTTTTTGGCACTATTGATACATCCTATATTTTTTTAAGTTGTGACTATGACCCCTGATTTAATGGAATTTTTTATGTTTGTATAAAGTCCAATTCATCTTTTACACAAACTGTATGCGCAACTTCACATTGTTTGTCGCAGAATGACCTTTGCTGTCTTGGCATCATGAAAATTTAGCCTATCAATCAACAAACAAAATTTTGGAATGAATACAGTAGCAAGCGTGGAAATAGGGGTAATGACCCCTTCCAAAAAATATATTTTTTCACTGTAAAAAATTCCAACTTTCATGATAAATGAAGGGTGTTATTCCAAGACCATGGCAAATTCTGTCCTTGACCCCCCAAAATGAAAGTCTCTGTCCAACCCTGTACAGTAGAGCAATGTTTCTCAAGTGATAGGCCCCTGCATTAATTATATAAGGCAGAGGAAGGTTCTGGAATTTGTCACTTGAGTGTTCTAGTCATTTTTCATAAATAAATATTTTATAATAGAAATATTCTAAGGGGGAGAATGATATTTATGAATGTGTCAAAAGGCTGAGACTTAGAACGTTTAAATAACATCTGTATAGCGAATATCAATGATTAAGCTGCATATCTTTAAACATGAAAGTATTCATGAATATTTGGATATCTGTATTTTTTTTTTTTTTATGCAATGATCAGGAACCTTTCTGTCAAATCCATTGAAATTATTCTATTTCTATTCAATAATATTTGGATAGAACAGTTTTTCCCAGAGGCATGGTGCAAAGCCATTAATATACCTTTTTCTAAACATCAGGCAAAGATCCAAAAAATCTTTCAAATTACCGACCTATTGCCTTAACTAGTTGCTTTTGCAAACTATTAGAAAGGATGGTCTGCAATAGGCTGATGTCTTACCTAGAAAATGGAAACCATTTGCCATCATGCAAAGTGGTTTTCGTCAGATGAGATCAACAACAAATAACCTTTTAAGCTTAGGAACCTCTATAAGAGGCCTTTATTAAAAGGGAACACCTTGTTTCTATATTTTTCGACACAAAAAAAGCATATGATTGGACTTGGAAATATGGCATCCTCAGAGACCTCCACCAATATGGTCTTAGAGGCAATATGCCAAATTTTATAAAAAAGTTTTCTAGACAACAGAATTTTCCAAGTACGCATCGGAGCTACTCACAATGTCCTACAAGAACAAGGTGTTCCCTAGGGCTATGTTTTAAGTCCTGTTCTCTTTATATTGAGGCTCAGTGGTGTGGTTAAAGACCTCCCCACCTCTGTAAAAAGTTTCATTATATGTTGACGACCTGCAATTCCTTGCAGAGCAGGCAACGTGAACCTTATTGAGCGATAACTTCAGTTGGCTTTAAATAAATAATGGAATGGACACATAACAATGGATTCAATTTCTCAGCACAAAA
>QLNU02015003.1:173381195-173395586 GCA_006491805.2 Dysdera silvatica
GATCCGTATAATGTTGTTGTAGAAAGGTTTTACTGTAAAAGAATTTTTAACAGAGTAAAGGGAACGTATTAAATGCAAAATTATATATATATATATATATATATATATATATATGTGTGTGTGTGTGTATTATTATTGAAATTTTAAATAAATAAACACACAAAATAATGCCTATTAACGCATTTGTAGCACAATATAACAAGAAAATATATATACGCAATTTTTTATATTGTTAAAAAAAAGACAACACATAAATATAGAACAAAAACAAGAACTGAAAAATCCCACAAAAAAACCCAAACAGAAAAAAAAGCAACAAAATAAAGACGCAAGACCAAGTATGAAAAATTGAAAAGAAAAAATATTGAAAATAACCCGAGGTGCAGAACTTCGTCAGGGGAGAATCCACACGAGGGGTAATAAATAAATAGGAATGTTTCTGTTAGCAATGCCAGCATTTGCTAAAACGGCATGCATTATCCCAACGCCTCCAAAAATTAGAATTTTAACAGAAATAAAAAAATATAAATATATTTAATTATATATTTAAAGAATAGAATAAAACAGAAAATAGTAAAACCAATATCCTCTTGGCACGGGCCCGCTCATGCCTAATAAAAAGATAAAAAGTACCTACGTTAAAAACCAAAGGAAAAAAATGTGTACACCACACATCAAAACAGAAGGAAAAGAAGTACTGCCATACCCAAGAATTCCCTCAATTTAAACCTGTTGCCAAACCAAAAAATAAATGGAATTCAAAGTAAACTATACAATCTATTTAAAACTTACCAGAACAAAATCTAAACCTTCCAAAACCCTTAAAAACCCTACGAATAAAATTAATTAGAACCTGATTACGAACAAGAGTATTTTCTAAAAATTTAGAAGCTCTATAAAAATGCTCACTTTGTAGTAAATTCATCAATCCCATTAATATGTGCAATAATAATATTCCGTTGACCCAAACACCAATATTAGACAAAAACACAGTGTTGAAACTTTAAATAAAGTTTCAAGACTTTCGAATTTTTGTTCATGAGCAGGCCCATGCTGAGAAGAAATAGGTTTCCATTTCTATCATTCTAATTTTAAACATATATATATATATATATATATATGGCCTGCAAAAGGGTTGCTGGTATCTAACTGGAAGGAGACCCACACGCTGAACGTATGTGACGATGTGTGGAACCGGCCGGGCCAGTAACCTAGTGTCCTACCCCGCCTTCAAGTGGTGCAGGCTGAGCTTTCTATTTATGTGGCAAATTAATATTTGCTGCACGGATGGAAAGGCGGAAGGGGAGGGCTAATTCACCAACCCGTCTAGCCAGCGTGGTGAAATGATGGCTAATTCCTCCAATATGCTAATACACCAAAAACCATGGCCCCTAGTCTCCAGGTGCTGGAGTGCTCCTGATCAAGGCAGCGGTCAGCGTGGCATGAAAGCAGGGGGTGCTAAGAATCACTGGAATGGCCCAGGCTGCCGTTTGTTATTGACCTTGGCAACGTATAATGGACGATCCCTTGCTTCTGAAGCAAAACTTCAAGAATTGGAAGAAGAACTTGACAAGATCAAATGGGACATTGTAGGACTCAGTGAAGTTAGAAGAAAAGGTGAAGAGTTGGTGGAACTTAAAAGTGGACATTTGTTTTATTATAGAGGAACGGAAACTGGAAGAACAAGTGGTGTTGGCTTCTTAATCAACAAAAGAATTAAAGACTACCTTCTTGAAGTCGAAAGCACGTCAGATCGAGCAGCGAGGCTCGTTGTTCAACTAACCCAGCGATACCAACTTCAGATAGTACAGGCATATGCACCAACATCAAGCCATACCGACGAGGAGGTTGAGGAATTCTATGAAGAAATCAAACAGCTACATACCAAGGGGAAACAACACATCAAGCTCATCATGGGAGATTTTAATGCAAGAATTGGACAACAGGAACAAGGAGAGACATCGGTTGGTAAATACGGATACGGGGAAAGGAATGAACGTGGCGATCAACTCATAGAATTTGCCGAAGCTGAAAATCTTAGCATCATGAATTCATTTTTTAAGAAGAAACTACAAAGAAAATGGACATGGAAACACCCCAATGGAGGAACCAGCGAAATTGACTATATACTGGCAAACAAGAAATCATCGATTGGTGAGATGTAAAATGCACTTAAATACTAAACTAGAAAGGCAGAAGCTCATTAGGAAACAAGTATGTAAGAGGGTGGATTTAAAGAAATTAAAAGAAAATACCGAGGCATTCAAGTTGGAATTAAAAAATCGCTTTTCTGCACTGGAAGGACTTATTGAAGAAGTTGACATCTCAGAAGCAAATGAAAACATTGTTAAGACAATAATTGAAACTGCTGGGGAAATTGGTGGTGTAATATGTAAAAAGCAGAATAGCAAATTATCTGAGAAGACGAAACAACTCATGAAAAGGCGAAGACTTATGAAGGTGGACAATCAAAATACCAGTCGCAAGATCGAGTATGTAGAACTTTGCAAAACTTTGCGCAAAAACATGAAAGAAGATATAAGAAAATTCAATTGTGAGTTAGTAAGGAAGGCCATTGAAAGCAACAAGAGCCTTAGGGTTGTTAAAGGGAGTTTGTCTATTGGGAAGAAACACATCATTGCATTAAAAGGAGAGGATGGCACTGTAACAAGAAATAGGGAAGAAATACTTAGAAGAGTTGAAGAATTCTACAGAAAGCTGTATGAGGGAAACAGTGGATTAAACGAAGACTCTGAGATAGTCGAAGGAACAGCTCCTAAAATCTTAAAAGAAGAAGTAGCATTTGCAATAAAAAGTATGAAGAAAGGAAGATCCCCTGGCGATGATGGCATTACATTAGATATCTTAAAAGAAGCTGGAGAACATGTAGAAGACATACTCGCAAAATTCTTTACCAAATGCCTCAACAGTGGTAACATACCAAACCAATGGGATTCTGCAACAGTAATTCTTTTGCATAAAAAAGGTGATAAAGAGGATTTAAAAAATTACCGACCAATTAGCTTGTTACCTGCTATTTATAAAATCTTCACAAAAGTGCTAACACATCGCCTGCAGAAAAAATTAGATGCAGCTCAACCAAGAGAACAAGCTGGATTTCGAAGTGGATTCAGTACAGTGGACCATATTCAAGTATTAAGAGAATTAATTGAAAGAACACATGAATATGAACTTCCATTGTGTGTGGCATTTATTGACTATGAGAAGGCCTTTGACTCTATTAAAACATCAGCAGTCATCAACTCTTTAAGATCAGCAGACATCGAGGATGTGTACATTGACATGGTGAAACGTGTGTATAAAAATGCAAGTGCAAAATTTCGGTTACATAAAGATACCAAAACTATTAAAATTGGTAAAGGTGTGAGGCAGGGAGATACCATTTCTCCAAAACTTTTTACTTCAGCTTTACAGATGATTTTTCAGCAGATAAATTGGAATAACAGGGGAATAAAAATAAATGGTGAATATTTAAATCATTTGCGGTTTGCTGATGACATTGTTATTTTTTCAACGAACCCATCAGAACTCCAAGACATGGTACAGGAGCTCTCAACTAGAAGTAAAGAAGTTGGACTCAAGATGAACCTACAAAAAACTAAGATCATGTTCAATAATTTCGTAGAGGAAACAAAAATACAAGTTGACAACATTGAGCTAGAAATTGCTGATTCATATATTTACCTTGGCCAGCTGATTTCAATGGATGGCAACATTATGAAAGAACTCAACAGATGTATTAAACTTGGCTGGAGTGCATTTGGAAGAAATAGTTTTATCCTGAAGGGGAAATTGCCTTCGTGTCTAAAAAGAAAAGTCTTCAACCAGTGTGTATTGCCAGTCCTCTCTTATGGATCAGAGACATGGAGTCTAACAGTTGGAGCAATACGAAAGTTACAGACAACGCAAAGGAGCATGGAGAGGTGCATGCTTGGAATAACTAGGAGAGATCGGAAAAGGAACACTTGGGTGAGAGAGCAAACTAGAGTGGAGGACATCATTGTTAAAGTAAAAGGGCTGAAATGGCGATGGGCTGGGCATATTGCAAGAAGAACTGATCAACGATGGACAACAGAAATTCTGAACTGGATTCCAAGAGACCACCGAAGACCTAGAAAACGTCCTCAAACTAGATGGGTGGATGAAATAAGAAAACAGGTTAGGGTGACATGGAAGCCAATTGCTCAGGATAGACGTGTGGAAAGCATGTGGAGATACCGTCATCCAGCAGTGGATAGATAATGATTGAATATGATGATGATGATACAAGAACGTACAATTATTTTTATATTTCTGAGATTATTTTTAACTGAAGCCATAATTTTGGAGGACACCATAGAATTTTATTCTTGCACCTTTAATTTTTTACCACAGATAATTTTCCAGAAAGGAAATTTGTGCTAAAATTTTTATTTATTGAAATTAATTTAATTATTAAAAATATTAAATGAATATTTTTATAATTTAACCTAAATACATTCATACTGTTGAAACAAAAGTAAAATCTTATTCATTTATGCATTTTATTAAAGGAGTTTGAAGGGTGGCCAAAATGACCGCTGCGGCAGTTCTAGTGTTAAAACATACTTGAGTAAATCAAAGGTTTGTTACAAAAACCATCTTTTGAAGGCCATATTATTTAACTTATTATGCCTATTTCGCCTTATTTATATTCTCTACCTCATTAGACCTTTGGCTATAAAATAAAAAATAGCAACATTGACAGACTGGCTGCAGAAAAAGCTTCAGTGGTTTAGGACCAATCAGACAAGCCGTTTTACAGCCAATAAACCATACTTTTTTTAAGTAAAGTATGTGTCACATATTTAGAAATACAGCAAAACCTCCTTTAACGATCACCTCTAAACAACGGTAACCTCCGAAGTCCGGCCACATATCAATGGATATTCCATAAGCTTAACATTAGTGCTAACCTCCAAATAACGAATTCGGAACAACGGCCACCCGATGGGCATCACAAAAAATAAATAAAAATAAAATTTTTCGAATGTGCTTGCAACCTAAATTGTGAACAATGTAAATTAGCATTTATATGATGGTACTTTTTTTCAAAGTTCTCCATTAAAACATATGTTCCTCTTGTAGCTTTATACGTACACACCTTTCTGTGAATATGATGTTACTATTTATGACTGACTATCCGAATATTTCATCTGTGCAAAAAGACACTGTCCACTAAAAAATTTTTTTTTACAAACTGGTTCTTTATGCGTTATTACCATTGAGTAGTGTCGTATCAACCCAACTTCGTCATTTGAACGCCTATTTTTAATTACGCTGAGTTTTTCACGAAAATTCTTAAGTATAAAGGGAAAAAATCGAAGTTTCCTAAGACAATGGAAAAGGTGTTAGTGCACGAAAATTATCGCTTTACGGTTGCGAGAGGTCACACATAAATGAGATTTTAAGAAATGGTGAAGATTATCCACAACAATTCTTTCAAGGTGTGAACTTAGATAGAAAAACTAAGCAGTGGAAGACAGTAAATGCAGAACTTGACGAAATGCTGTTAAAGTGGCTTCTCACTACCGATCCATGTTCAATAAAAAATCCTGTAATTGAAACATTTTTTAATCGCAGAATTTTTCCTCACCTGATGAACCCGAAAATACAGACCGAAATGATGGTAAGGAAGGGTTGGATGGCATTCTCAGATGAGCAGGAATGTTAAATATGAAAGCTAGTGCGTTAGTTTGCGTGGACGAAGATTTAGAACTTTCTGTTACGCATAATACTATTCAGGAATTGTTAGAAAATATGATGGAAGGGAAAGAAAGTGATGAGGAAATGGACGCGGAAGAGAGTGTGGAACCACTACAAAAGTTTAATATCAAAACATATTCTGATGTTTTGGCAAATTTTCGGGAGATCCGAAACTTGCACTGAACAAAAATCATGAAGAGTTATGCAAAAGGAAAGGACTAAAAATATTATTTCCTTAGAAAAAATATTTTCCAGAAAAAGGTAAAATAATTACGAAGCACTGATTTTTTTAAATGTAAATTGAAATAGATGACGATTGATGAATTTGAAATGAGCGTTTTTTAATGGTAATTTTATTTATTTTCATTTTTTTATACTGAACCTCTAAATAACAGCCACCTCCGAAGTACAGTCACCTTTGCAGAGTCCCGCGGGTGACCGTTATTCGGAGGTTTTACTGTATTTTAGAAATCATTACAGACAAGATGCTTGGCTAAAGGAATACATAAATACTGTGAAGCTACAAATACCAGGCAATATAAGGTGGAAAAACCAGGTAGATTTCTTGGAATTATTCCTAAAGAAACATCCATGTTACTCGCAGATCATGAAAATGATATGGATGATAAAGGAACTTTTCAGGTCATAAATAATCAGATGATTAATAAAGATGTAAAAAGACTTGTTGCAGCTTTTAAAATCTATTGCTATTGCCCTGTTTGATATTTCTTTTAGATATTAGAAAAGATACCTTTTCTATTACAGATGCATGTGAAATTAATCCTAATTGATGATGATAATCTCATGGAAATGAATCAAAAAAGGGTAAAAAGTAAACTTTATCAGGCAATAACTCAACATCATATATGCCAGTTTATATACTTCATCCAAAGTACATGTGATCTAAATTGTCACATGAGCAGGAAGAAAATACTAGGAAATTCTTTAATGTCGTCGACTCAAATTTCGTATTTCACATTATAGCTTCTTGAGCAAAATGAGCTCCTTTTCCTAAAACATACTACTCCAATAAAATCTTAGAAAATGTCCAGACTTCTATGTGGTGGTATAGTTTAAAGAAAACTATAAATGAAGATTTTGTACCTGTTTGTTTATGCACCGACGATATTGCCGACAATACTGGTGGGCTTGGAAGATTTGTTTGTTTGGCTTTTTTATGGCGCAAGAGCATCTGGGCTATACTGCGCCAAACATGGTAAAATCAAAGACTGTTGTAAAAACCAGTACTTTTTAAAAATTTTAAAACGTGCGTATGGTCAGCATGGTCATTTAAAATGTCAGACAGTGATGAAGAGTTAAAAGTAAGAGTGTGAGCAAGTCTATGATAGGGGCATTGAGTTAAAATGTGTAAAACACTCATGGGTTCATTGCACACTTGGCGGGCTTGGAGGAATATTTTTCTTAAGCTATTTGTCTATTCATAATAAATTAACCCTCTGACAGTGAGACTACCTTGCACTCAACCAGACTTCTGGTAACAACATATATTATAGTCCTAACCAGTATTTCTCTGACGAAGCTTCGGTAGTTGATTTCAGAATTCTATCAGGTGAAAATGCTTTCCTCCAGCGTACGCGGTACGCCTGCTGTTTTGTCCCAGAGGGAAGGAATAGTTAAACTCGTCTAGAGAGGGAGTCCGTTGAGTCTTTATCACCCCCTCGTTTACTGTTTATTTACTTCAAAACTAATTGCTCCAATTATGGCGTGAAAAAAAATCCTCCGATTTTATGGTGTGCTATTTGTGAAACATAATGGCATTAAACAAAATAATTTTTATAAAATTTCATAAATAATTTTACTTATATTACCTGAAAAATCTTAGGGAGGCGTGAGGCATAATAATTGAAGAAATGTAAATTATATTTCATAAATGACCGTTCAAGTATTATGTAAGCATCTTTGTGGGAGTAGGGAAGTTGAGGTTTGCTTATTTTTCCTGACAACGGGGAAGGGGTCTGAACTACGCTTACGTAAGACACAGAAAGTAATAAAGCTAGCCCATAGTCACAAAATAGCAACCGCCTTGACAGAACTGCAACAGTGGGATGTACGATACACTGAGTAGAAGGTTTAAATTATTAAATACACATAATCACAGTTAATTATTTAAACCAGTGGCGCACAAACTTTATTCTCTCGAGGACCCCACTTCGAGGCACCTTACGACCTCTCGATACTCTGAAATTAAATATAATGAAAGTATTATTTTAATAAATATATTTTATAAAATCCACTTTATTTATTACACGCTGTTTACTGACAATGTAAGAAGTATTAATAATAAAATGTAACAAAATACTTTTATAATAAATTACTATATTATTGGTGTCTCTTATAGATTAATAATGTGATAGTTTTATAATACTAATTAATAATAAATTATACAACAAACTTGTAAATAAGTTTGAGCTTGTGCAATACTGCGTAGAAATAAATATATATATAGGGTGTCCCAAAGTGCTGTGGACATTTTTCAATGGTAGGTCCACCAGACAAATTCGAAAGAATTTCCCATAGGAAATGAGAGTCGTAAATGCGACTGTACAGTGTGACAGAGATATTAAAAATGACAGTGGAAGCTGTTTTATTTTCAGTATCTTATTTTATGAGTGATAATTTACATTATCTTATTTATGGTTATGAGTTGCAATGGGGTATAAGTTTGTTTTAATATGAATTATATAGAATGAATTACAACAGCTGATCAAAATTCTTGTTACAATGGAGACAGTATTAAATTAAAATTATTCATAATAAAACAAACTTCTACGTTGTTGCCACTCATAAACAGAAATAATATAAAACTACCAATCATAAAATAAAACATTGTAAATACAACAGCCTCCAATATCGTTTTTCATGCCGCTATCAAACCATATGGCTGTGTTCGCGATACTCACTTCTTATGTAAAATTTGTTCTCATTTGCCTGGCGGACAGACCCCTAAAATTTTGCAACAACCTTTTAGAACACCCCGTATATAGAGTAATCACAGCAACTTACCACACTTAAAAAAGTTTTTGTGTGCTGTTAACAGCTGATATATGGTTCTGATGATGGTGGCATATGGCCACCAAAATAGTTATTAACGGCATATTAAAAATTTTTTAATGCGATAATTTTTTGTAATTACTCTCCATGTATAAATTAGCGTTTAATATAATAATAAACTTACAAATACATGCTTAATTACACAATAAAAATTAAAATAAGTATTATAATGTGTATCACACATTGTATTATTATTTCGAAAACTGATACCAAAAAATTAGAGGAACTGAAATCTTACGTAAGCATAAAGGAGAGGGGGGGTAGTTATGCACTTGCTTATTTTTTCTTACAAAGAGGAGGGAGAAGCATAGAACGGCCAGAAATGTGCTTACGTATTACTTGAAGGGTCCCTATTTTCTAATTTACGTAATATTTTTATTCTTTTTCTTTTTGGAGAAATAAACTTGTGCAAAATATCGAAGTTAATCTATGATATAAGTTAAGCTTGTGGCCAGACAAAAACATTTATGGCATCAGAAGAAAATGGTGTAAAAAAAAAGCTAAATTTATTGTGGTCTTTGTTAACTACCAGTTTTGACCGCGAACAAAAGTAGTGAGTGTGAAACGCCCCTCCCCTCCGCCTATTCAAATTATTTTTGTAATTAGCGTTTGTCGAAATTTATAAAGTAAAATGTGAACACTATTGTTGAAATAACATGCAAGTGTCCAGTCCAGTTTAAATTTATATAAGAACTATATTTTACACACCAAATACATTTAAAACCCAGGCGCATCATTTAGAGTAGGCAGGATACGGCAATTCCTCCCCTTGGTAAAATAATGATAAGAGAAATTCAGAACAGTGTACAAATATTTTAAGCTAAATAGCAAAACGGAATGCGGAATGCCACGACTATATTTTCCTTATATGACAATACTCAAGCCCAGCCTCATTTGAAACTGCATTCCGATTCATTCATAAATGCTCTCCATCCTCCCTTTATGTATACCTAAAGTATACAATGACTTTCGTAAATCTCAGAAAAAAGGCAAGACCTGCAGGGGATCTGATTTTCAACGATCATCTTTATTCCCAAG
The DNA here is from genome assembly GCA_006491805.2 of Dysdera silvatica. Classification (NCBI taxonomy): domain Eukaryota; kingdom Metazoa; phylum Arthropoda; class Arachnida; order Araneae; family Dysderidae; genus Dysdera; species Dysdera silvatica. Next base: position 173,391,051 of record QLNU02015003.1, read on the forward strand.
CTTTAACAGAATACAATGAAGTGGGGGAAGGAAATACCTGTATTGCAAGTTAGCCCACCTCTTGACTGTCAAGGGGCTCGTCATTATCAGAAATGAGCTAGAGCTTGGAAGACGAGATATCTCGTCAACAGCAGAATTGGACAGGTTAGCCGTGGACGAGATATCTCGTCATTGTCAGTCTCGGGGATTAAGAAATTGTTTGAATTAGGAAATAGCATGAAAACTGATCTTTTGCTATAGACTGCTTCATCGAAAAGATCAGCCTGAACTTAAATGCTAGTGAATTTGCTATGATGTAACCTTTGAATAAATACTATACACATTGTAACTACACCTATTTTACTTTAAAATACACTCCCTTTTGCCATTTGGGGTATTTTGGTATGTTTTTAACGCACAATATTTCTTTTCTGTGTTTCTGCCGGTTATTGCCACTTTTGTGGCAGAAACTAGTTTCTGCCATATATTAACTGGTTATAACCAGTGGTTTTAACAGCCTTGGCAAAAACTTGCCAACCCTACTTTAAACCCCTCACAGCTGATCATGAGCAAATTTATTAGACGTAAGTTTGCCTTGCACACAACGAATAACTTATTATGCAGCTGTTCTGCTGTTGCATGCCACCCACCCACCGGCCAAAAAAAAAGTCTGCAAGTGCCTCTGGACAACTTTACATTCACCTTCTGACCAATAACGAACTGCAATTTGGAAAAATTTGTATTGCTTTCATTTGTTGTGTTATCATAACAAACTGTATCATATGAATTTCGTACTTCATTAATAGTTTTTTCTCCCAGAAATAAGCCAAGAACTTCTGTAATAAGGTACATTATTTTAGTTAGTGATAAAGGTAAAACCATCCGGACCTGAGAACCCAAACATTTCATTAAATATGTTATATCACAGTTTGAGTTCAAGAAGTAATGTGAATGTAGTCTTCAAAGCCCAATTATTCCAGCTTTCGTTGTATTTTCTTTACTAGTAGAGCATGCATGAGTAAATAGCTACGTGTTATTTAAAAAAAAGAGGACCAGAGTGTGAAAAAAGAGGGCTTTTGGGGACCTTATGAAAGAAAGGGACTTTAAGGAACGAAGGGACCACCACTAAAAGCCCTGGAAATGCCATCATTAAATTTTGACCCTTAATATCTCTACAACAAAGCTGTACTTTAGAAAAGTTCAAATGGTTTGGGCATCACAGCGATGTCATTTACTACACCTCTTCGTTTGTTGGTAGAGTTTAGGTCCACCCTGTATACACTGAAGAGCAATTAAATTGAAGACACCTGTCTAGTATAACAAGTTCACATCTGTGAAGTGTTCCCCTAACCAGCGGTCCTCCAGGAGAGATGGCATGATACAGTTTGGCTTATTGATGAAAGGTCTCCAGTGGGATGTTGAAGATGAACAAAAGAGAGAACATAGTCATCAAGGATGTCCCAGTAACATTGATCTGTGAGGGGTAATGTCGCTCAGAGCAGGGACCCCATTTCCGTCCACGTAAATAGTCGCCAGACGAGAATACCACCTCCACCAACTTGAAGAGTACCTTGTCGGCAAGAAGGATTTATCACTTCATGTGGTTTGCACCATTCAAATCTTGTCATCGGCATGCACCAAAGTGAACTTCGTACTCTTGATTTAGTTCAGGCAACATTTTTCCGCATTTCTAAAGTCCAGTGGGCAATGTTCCTGTGACCATGCTGATCTTCGCATCCGGTGATATGCAGTCAGTACAGGTATCCTCATGGGATGGCTTCTATATCCCATAGCAAGGAGATGGTTCTGGATGGCGTGGCTGTTTATACATTGTTGTGCACCAGCGTTAAATTGCTGAGTGATTTGTTACACTGTGGTGTGTCTATCCGCTGTTACAATGCGAGCTAGATGACAACAACCCAGCTCGTCCATACACCACTGTCCACCGCAGTTGGCCCTGGCAGGGATGGTTTTACCGGAATCGACATACGATACACCCTTGACACAGTGGCTCCTGAAAATCTCAGTGCTTGTATGACTTCCGAGATAGAAATACACTTAAATTATTCATCTTACCCACACTGACCACGACTATTATTGACACCATGAGCCACGCTCCTTATGTTTTTAGATGGCTGCTTACGTTACTTCTTTTCCATTTACAGACCTACCCACGGTGCCAAATTTGCATAATGCTAGCTGTCTCTAATTCAATTGCTCTTTAGTGTATATATACAGATAAATATACAAAAGGGGTCCTGTTTCAACAAAATTATTTAATTCAACGTTTTTAAAATTCATACATAAAATCAATGTAAGTACTAATAATTAATCATGATATAATTAAAAAGAGTATTTGTTCACTTAAATATACGATGTTGCATGCTGACAAATATAAAATTATGTTTAAAGTAATCATCAATCACTGGACTAATAGAATCTCGTATCATATTATAGTTTCCTTTAGCCAAGATTATTACATTAATTTGTGCTGATTTCCATTAATGTGTTGAAAGATTTCATTGTGCAAATATTGGAAAATGTCTATATTTGAAAATTTCAAAATATTGTTGGTTGGTTGGTTGGTTGTTGTTTTATGGCGCAAAGACAACAATGGCCGTTCTACGCCAATCAAAGTGAAATCGTACATACAGTATAAAATAAGAATAAATTAAAACTAAAATGGTAAAAATATATTGGATGTAATGTAATAAATTTAACAAACGAAATGATATAAAACATCAAATGAGACGGGAGAAGACAATATTAGATAAAAAAAATTAAAAATGATTTCATGATTAAAAGAATTGCATAAAATGTCACAAAGGGTAAAATTATTTTGGTTAAAAGCTAATGAACGTTGTTGGTTAAAATTTATACAAGTGGTTAAAATGTGTAAAACATTTAATGGTTCACCACATGTGGCACACATCGGGACATCTTCCCCTTTTAAGAGATGTTGATGGGAGAAGCGTATATGCCTGATGCGAAATCTAGCCAGAGTGACCTCGTTACGACGGTCACTTCTATAGCTAGATTTCCACACCTCAAGACGAGGTTTAACAAAGTGACACATTAAAGACTTGCTCATCCCATTCCAACTGCCATTTTTTGTACAGATGGGATGAGACATGAGTAGTTTTAAGATCCTGAAATGGAATGATCGTACCAGGTTCTGCAGTTGCTGCTTTCGCAACAATGTCAGCCTGTTCATTGCCAAAAGTGCTGTCATGGCCTGAAACCCAACAGATTTTCACAATATACTGTACGTTATACAATAATTTTTGCCACCCACGTATTAATTAGCTCAAACTAGAGCTTATGTAATTTTGGAGAAAAAGAGACGCTTTCCCCATCCTGGATTCGAACCAGGGTCCCTCCGTTTAGCCCGGAGTGTCTTGGACCGCTAGACGAATGAGGACAGGAAACAACGCTCTCTTTCTCCATATATAAAGGTGTTAAGGTATTATTACCCTTCACAGGGATAACACAATTGCCAAATATGGTCAACACAGAAATGCCTCCGCAGCGAGATTTTTGTGAGGTTTTCAAAAAAAAAACCTCACAAAAATCTCTCCTTGGAGGCTTTTCTGTGTTGACCAATGTTTGGCAATTGTATTATCCATGTGAAGGGCAATAATATCATACATACTTTGCATTATTTATATCTACAATGTGTTTGGGAACTCTGTCGGTTCTAGTGTGTTGTGCGGTGTTGAATGAAGTCAGGCCTTGCAGAATGTTGAGGGAATCTGTACAGATGACAGTTGAAGAGGCATGGATTTCTGCTGTGGAAATGGAGCAGAATATCGGCAGTTGTTGACTCTGTATGACATTTCCATAGACAAATGCTGCACCGACATATTCATCCGCTTTTGATCCATCTGTGAAAATGAAGATGTAGCTTTTATACATACTAGACAAGTCAGCGAATGCCTGCCGATAGGCAATGTCTGGGGTATTGTCTTTTGGATAGATTCAAACAGATGTCTGTGCCAATATCAAACCATGGAGGAATGATGTTTGGCATAGATTCCGCAATCATGGTTTTTGTAATGCTCAATTCATTTGCAGTGTTTTCGATCCTCATGCCAAAGGTTGGAGTACATGAGGGACGAGTATTGAAAAGTGAAATGAAGCGAGGTTGATTAAATGATGGCGATGCAGGATTTGAGTAATTTTGTTTTTGTGATGTTTTTTTTTTTGATGATGCGATGTTTTTTGTTTGTGATTTGAATTTTAAAACAATATTTGAGAGACAAACGTTAGCAACGTAAAATTAATGGAGGTTCTACAGCTTCAGAATATAAACTGGTGATTGGGGGAGTCCGATAGGTCCCAGTGCACAATCGTAGACCTTCATGATGTATAGGGTCTAGTTCTTTAATTAACGACTGGCATGCTGAGCCATATATAGGGCAACCATGGTCTAATTTGGAATGGATTAATGCCTTATATAATCTCAGCAATGTGCATCAGTCAGCTTCCCAGGACGAGTGAAACAGAACCTTGGGGATATTAAGGGATTTAAAACACTTGTCCCGCAGATGTTTGACA
>QLNU02015003.1:173395686-173409104 GCA_006491805.2 Dysdera silvatica
TGTTGTCCATCGTTGATCAGTTCTTCTTGCAATATACCCAGCCCATCGCCATTTCAGCCCTTTTACTTTAACGATGATGTCCTCTACTCTAGTTTGCTCTCTCACCCAAGTGTTCCTTTTTCGATATCTCCAAGTTATTCCAAGCATTCACCTCTCCATGCTCCTTTGCGTTGTCTGTAACTTTCGTATTGCTCCAACTGTTAGACTCCATGTCACTGATCCATAAGAGAGGACTGCAATACACACTTGTTGAAGACCTTGCTTTTTAGACACAAAGGCAATTTTCCCTTCAGGATAAAACCGTTTCTTCCGAATGTACTCCAGCCAAGTTTAATACGTCTGTTGAGTTCTTTGATAATGTTGCCATCCATTGAAATCAGTTGGCCAATGTAAATATATGAATCAGCGATTTCTAGCTCAATTTTGTCAGCTTGTATTTTTGTTTCCTCTGCGAAATTATTGAACATGATCTTAGTTTTCTGCATGTTCATCTTCAGTCCAACTTCATTAATTCTAGTTGAGAACTCCTGTACCATGTCTTTGAGTTCTGATGGCTTCGTTGAAAAAATAACGATGTCATCAGCAAACCGCAAATGATTTAAATATTCAACATTTATTTTTGTTCCGTTGTTATTCCAATTTATCAGCTGAAAAATCATCTGTAAAACTGAAGTAAAAAGTTTTGTGGAAATGGTATCTCCCTGCCTCACACCTTTACCAATTTTGATAGTTTTGGTAACTTTATGTAACCGAAATTTTGCACTTTCATATTTATACAAACATTTCACCATGGCAATGTACACATCCTCGATGTCTGCTGATCTTAGAAAGTTGATGACTGCTGACGGTTTAATAGAGTCGAAGGCTTTCTCGTAGTAAATAAATGCCACATACGATGGAAGTTCATATTAGTCTGTTTTTTCAATTAGTTCTCTTATCACTTGAACATGGTCCACTGTACTGAATCCACTTCAAAATCCAGCTTGTTCTCTATTTTTTTCTGCAGGCAATGTGTTAGTACTTTTGTGGAGATTTTATAAAAGCAGGTAATAAGATAATTGGTCGGTAATTTTCAAATCCTCTTTACCACATTTACATATTGAACATTTACATATGGAAATTCAATCAGTAAAAAAATAACGAAAAAAAGTCAGAAATAACGAAAATATTTCTGCCCAATTCCAAGTTATCGGTATAATTCTTGAACATTATTATTTAATCTTATTATATTATCTATAATATCTTTATTATTATCATGATTTTATACATTATATTATTATAGTAATAATAATAATATGGCCCCTAGTGGTGAGAGGCCACGCTTCTTTTAGCTCCCGAGAGTAGCCCAAATCTTGTATCTCCCCTTTATAAATTCAACATACCAGTAGCCCCGAAATGAAAATCGTAGTTCCCACCACTCACCAGTGATTTTAAGTGTGAAAAGCAAGCTGTAATTAAGTAAATTACGACTAATTTTTTAGAAGAGTGTGCGTGCATGTAGACAAGGTAGGAGCCAAAACAACGCTGGAGTACTATGCAAAGGGATACCATAAAATCCGGAAAGCATCCACTCTGCAACCCCAACTCGATGAAACGAGGTAAGCCCACCTTTCATTCGACATCATTTCCTCTTTAACTGATCCACCTCTCACTATACTATTATGACAAAAACAATATCCTTTACTATCAAAAACTTTTTGTTTATGTCGCCATTTGAATTGAGGAAAAGACATCTCCTAACGCCGCCTGGACTCTTGGCAAGCTACGCCCCTAAAACGCAGTGATACGCGGAAACGTCATGACTGACAGCCGACTGACACGAAACGGAGATAGCGCTTTTATTTTGAATGACGTCACGCACTGGATAGGGACGGGAACCCATGCCGATGCTGATAACCACAAGAACTGCGAGTCTTTCCTAAGATTCCCGTCAACATCCCAGCGTACTCAGCGATATTCAAAGACGCAAAAAAAATTTTTTTCCTCATATTTATACTCTCGTAAACTGTAGAACCCCAACTAAAAAATCCTCTATGAACCCCGGCAGGATAAGCATAATGATGATAATATAATAAAGAAAAATGGAGACTGGACTTGTAACCCGCTATAACCATATAGAGTCTAGCTGAAGGCCCACAACATCAGGACACTTCGAATAGAGGTTACCTCCATGAAAGGATGAACACTGAACATATTGATGTAAACGCTACACCGGTTCCGCAGAACAATCAGAACCGCGCTCCGACTTTAAGTAGAAGAGTCTGTCCGATAAACACCAGAAACTCTCCCATTGTAAATACTGGAGGAAATAGCAGTACTCAATGCAGTATGACAACTATAGCACAAGCTGCTGACAGTGTTTTGCAACCCGGTCAAGGTGCAACCACCAAAGCAGGGAAACCATGTAAGCGCATTTCTTGGTCAACAGAAATGAACATGCACATAGGGCGCACATATTATGAAGTTACCCAACTCGAAACAAATTTAATAGCATATAGGCAAGCACTACACACAAAATTTATTCAACAATACCCCATCTTAATGTTACTGAATAGAGAGTTGCAGATCAACGTCGGGCAATAGTACTAAGAAATTTCATTCCCCAAACCACACTACAAACGCTGAAGGAAGAAGTAGCAAAAAGTTTGGGCAGAGGGTCACCTGAAAAGGACGACCAAAATGGGACAAGGGAAACAACGGCACAAACGTTCATAGCCTCGAGAACAATCATCTCTTTAACTTTTTTGATGCTCGTATCATCCACCAACCTCATTCACCACTTGAACTGGACTTCGCCGAAGCTTTCTTCATTAACATGTTTCGTGATTCCATTGTGAATGACCACAGCTCAACTCCTTCCTTCAGCTCAGCTTGGCGAAATGTACTCCACCTAACTCCTTTTGATGTTAGTCAATCACTCTGCCACTGCCACCTCTGCTAACATGCAGCCAACTTTTCCGAAATTTTGTGAATTCTGGGAGGAGTGGCCGCACCACAAAAACCACGTATTACATCATTTTCTACTTTTGGAAGTGAACATTTCACTTAATAACTCAACTCTGGTTACATCCGCGAATCAACCTCGTTTGTTGACGATATTCCACGTGTTCACTCCCGAAGAAGGGCGAACATCTATCGCCCGAAACGCGTAGATTAAATTCAATCTGTTGTTAAGGTATTATTACCCTCCGCAGGGATAACACAATTGCCAAATATGGTCAACACAAGAAAGCCTCCGGGGCGAGATTTTTGTGAGTTTTCGTGGGGGAATTTATTATACAATAATTTTTGCCACCCACGTATTAATTACAGCTCAAACTAGAGCTTATTTTATTTTTTTACAGCTAATAATATCACTCAAAGGGGAAGGGCAAACTATCCCAAAACCTATTCTTGTGCAAGACCTAGACTGAGAAACACCTGACGCAATATAGGTCGGGAGTCGAGTTTCGTCGCTTTACTTGTTCTGAATTCCAAATTATAAGCACGAATTTCGTCTTCTCTTTGCTTCCGGTGAAAATAAAATCCCCCAATTGACAAGACTGGCTAAAATAAGGGAATAAGACGTTTTAGAGCTTGTAGCTTGATGTGCATTAATGATAAAAGGTTTTTTTCACCACATTCGGTTCTGTGTTCCATCACGGAAGTATAAGCGTCTTCTACCTTTTTCCTTAATAAAATTAGTTTTATCTTGCCAAATGAAGCGATACATTGAAACGAAGGGAAAAATAGTTTAGTAGTTGTCAATTTAATGGCCATTGATGATACGAGTCTCCTTGTAACACAACGTAGGGTTATGATTTCGGTGCTGAACTTATGAGTCTCGTCCAGTTTTTTAAACTAGTGGTTTTTTTGGCTTCTTTGAAAAAGAATGAAAGGTAGTCTTGCTGTGGAAATTACACTCTACACCATTAGAAGAAAGCAAAACGTGTATTATATGAAAAACACTACAGTAAGAAAACAAGATGTTTATTGCTTTTTTTTTCAGTTATCTCTCAGGTATACAGTGAAACTTCTCAATAGTGGACACTGACGGAGAACGGAAAAGTGTACGTTTTTAAGAAGTGTCCATTATTGGGAAAAAAACAAAAATACGTAAAAATTTTCAGTTGAAATTTTACATTTGTGAAGCTTGATTTAATTAACTATAGTAAATATATATGCTAGAAATACATATTACATTTATAAATAACACTCACCTTTTACAACGATCTCTCTGTTTAATTATCCATTTCATTTAATTGTACAGCATTACAAATTTATTTTGAAAAGAAAAGTCTGAAATTTTGGTTTGCTTTTTATACATTTTTACAATTTTCCCTTCCACATGAATTACTAATTCAGATGCGTTTTTTAGACTATCTGGATCATTCTCTTGTAAAAAATACCTTTTTAATTTACTAATGCATTAAATGGCTTCTTTCTTAGACACTATTTTCATAATATTTTCTTCGCTTTCAGCAATTTCTAGCTCCTTATCCAGTTCTGTATTGTAGTTTCTTACATCATCAATTATATCATTAACATTAGTGGATTGATTTTCAGTTGATAATTGTTCACCTATTAACGTGTAATCTTCATAAGATTCAAGGAAGATTTTCATAATGTCATCATCAACAGTTTCTGTAGTGGCTTTGTTGGTGATGGAAATTCCTGCTTTTATAAAACAAGGACCCATAGTTGCAGCTGCGATTTTTTACTGAAGAGCAAATCCACAATATTGCGTCTAAGATACTTACACTGCTTGAAAGAGAGCTTGGTGATTTAGTGTCTTCCATTTTTGCTAAAAGGTGTCTTACAATGCACTGACAGTAGTAAGTTTTGAAGCATTTAATTATGCCTTGGTCCAAGAGCTGGCCAACAGAAGTCGTGTTTGGAGGAAGAAAAATTAATTTGACATTTTCCAAAGCAATGTCAGGATGAGAAGAAGCATTATCTAAAATTAAAATCACTTCTCTTTTTTCTCGCTGCATTTTTCTATCAAAGCCTAACAACCACTCAATCATTAAATCTTTGTTCATCCGCGATTTTTTATTTGCCCGACATTGTACGTCCAATGCATTAACATTAACCCTTTAAAACATCGTGGTTTCATAGCTTTACTTAGGATCAGAGGTCTTTCAAGTTCGCCTATCCTATTCACACATAATATAACAGTTAGCCTTTTTTGGCAATCTTTCCACCACTGCATTTTTCGCCTTTAAGACTTATACTTTTGTCCGGAAGAGCTCGAAAGAAGAGGCCAGATTCATCACAGTTGAAAATGTTCTTATCATCATAACCTTTGAAAAGATCCTTAACTTTCATTTTCCAGTCAAAAACAATTTCGTTGTCAACAGACGAGTTTTCACCGCATACATTTTTATAAGAAATAATGTGTCGGGCTCGAAATTTATCTAGCTAGCCACCCGAAGCCTTGAAATCAGAAAGTCCCTTTCTTTGAGCAGTTTCTAGTGCTTTCTCTAGAATTAAAGTTCCAGACAAAGGAATGCTCTTCAACCTAGCACGGCTAAACCATTCAAATGTTAAGGTATCCACAGCTAATCCTTCTGTTTTAGGGAAAGCTCTTTTGGTCTTTTGGTTACCATTTTCGGCCCAACATTTTAAAAGTTCATCATTCCGTTTTAAAATTCCACATACTTGAGTTTTCCCAATGCCCAACATTTCCGCTAAATCACGCGCACTTAATTTTTCAGCTTCTTTTAAATTTATAACATCGACTTTCTCTCTTAAGGATAAGCGTTTACGTTTTTGCCGCATTTTTTCTTAAATGAAAGCACAAACCCTATTGCAACCGGTATATGCAAATTCTGAAGGACTTCTGCAGAAAGCTGCATACGGACGTCAGCATCACTTAGACCAGACTATTTTCTTTTATTATTACTTTTAAAACGGAACTCACCCGCCTCCATTCGTAAATTGGAAAATGAAAAGGGTGCTTCGAAATGTTCTGCCCCCCCCCCCCACGGCGGCAGCTCATTCGTTGTGTTTTAACCATCTACAATATCTGTTTACAATTTAGAGTACAAAAATACATTTTTTGCATTGTCCGTTACCTTCAATTTTTTAGTGTCCGCGTCCGTTATTTAGAATGTCCGCTATTTAGAAGTAAAACGTCCATACGATTCAATGAAAATTTTTCAGGGAATTGAAAAGTGTCCGTAATTAAGAGACGTCCGCTATTCGGAAGTGTCCGTTAAGAGAAGTTTCACTGTATTTTATTAGTTTGTCTAGTTTTGCATTTGTTAAAAATTGTAACGTTTTAATATACCTGAAAAATAAATCGCATTGTATTGTATGGAGCAATGGTATTAGCTGGCGGTTTGATGGTCATCAATGATAAAAGCAGTCATTCGACACATATATGAGATCCTGGATTCGATTTCGGAATTGTAAAAGTAATTTTTTCATATTTTATTTTTAAAGTATTAGTTTTGCAATGGCAAATGGGACCACTATAAAAAGAAAGTAGAATGTATATTAATTGAGAAACATCTGAGTGAGTTTCGTAATTTTAATCGCTTTACGTTTGGAATCGTAAGTACAAACGTCTTTTTTTCCTCCATCTAAAACAGTCCTTCTATTCAAGACTGGATTAAACATTAAGTACGAAATTTATCCGCTTAGGGTATCACGAAAAGGGGGAAGCTCCACAGAATTTTCCATTACCAATTTTGCAATGAGTCATATGAGAAAAAAAGGGGGGGGGACTCCCACTACCCACACGTACAAAAAATGGAAAACATTTCAAGGCAGGCCGATTTACGCACCTTTTTTAAGTAGGAAACCAAATATGTTAGGTAAGATAGTTTTGTGTAAATCACAGTGGTGTAATAGCACGGTTGGTCTACTCATAGATGTTCAAAACTATTTATTCGGGATAATGTAAGAGGTAATGTATTTCAGTTCTGTGATAATTATGAAACCTTGAAATAGTGACAATGGTTACTGAATTATGCTTGTGTGTTGGGGGGGGGAGGATTGTTGCATTAAGGAAGTTTTTAGAATTGAATGATGACCAGACATGTTTATGTTATAAAAAGGAAAAAAAAAACCAAAAACACTTCTAATCTTTGGATTTAAACTTCCGCACCCTGGAATCTTTTTTTTAGTCCGCGCACTGATCATATATTTAGGCTTTTCGGTATTGATTTTCAAGCCGACATGTTTTCACTATTTTCAAATTGCTACAGCGTTTCTTTTAACCTAATTAAATTCCCAATTACTAAAAGTGTCCTTTTCAAAGCCTAAGTGCTGAACAGTTGTATTGAAAATTATGCCACATGAATTTTGTAATTATATTTCTTATGGCGGCTTCTAGGGTTAAATCAAATAATATCGCTGAGCAAGCTAATTTTCCTGCCTTCAGTCCCTCTTCAATTGTAATTCACTTCAGAACTGTCCTTAATATTATTCAGATATTAATGTAAAATTATTTACATGATAATGATATTTAGATATTAAGATAATTAAGTTATTAAAAATTACTTTCATCCGTTAAATATTTTTATATGTCTAACTGTATGTTTATTTTTCCCACGGAAACTAAACCACTTGCAACTTCAATATAGTTGTCTGCTACGCCAACGAATCCATTCATTGAAGCTGTTTCAATATCCTAAAAGAAGAAGGAAAAAAAACTGCGACTGTATCTTCTTGTAGGCCGCTTTTATTGAGGAAAAACAATGTGGTACGACTTTCACTCGCCGGAACTTTCATGAATGGGCTTTGTTTTGTAAGCTTGTCATTTCCTGAAACCATTTTCTGCTTTTGTGGAGTGTTACACCTGCGGCACTGAAATTGTTTTTCTGCCTTGTTAACAAGGAATAATACGAAGGAAATGAAGAACCAATAGCTTTGTTTGATTTTCAGAAACGTTTGAAAATAACGCTGGGAAAATTTAAGAGCATTGTTATGAATAAAATAGCGGTTCCCGATACTTTGTTCAGATTGTGTCTACATTATTGGTAAGTTTCGACAGAGCGATAATTATCCTGGTTGGCTAGATTATAAATTTACGTCTCTCACTTTTGACTTTCAGCTTTCTGCCTGCTTAGCATCAGAAACGTTTGAATTTCACTATGAACACCCTCGTTATCTTGGCTTTTGTGGCTTGCTCCCTCCCTTATTTTACTATCGCCGAAAATATGGAGGAAGTATGCGAAAAGGCATCCAAAGTGATGGTGACAGAAAGTTGCAGTAAGTATAAATATTTTTTGCATAAATTTATGACTTATGTTGTATTTGGTTGGCTTCTTTCTTTCTTTCTTTAAAGTTATTATCTTTTTCAAAGCCTTCAGATCGCCATATTATCATCATCATTATTATTATTGTCGTTATGGCTAATATATATGTAGTCCAGTGTTCAGAAACCTTTTAATACTACTACTACTACTGATAATAAATTTTTATTCAACCCGATATACAATATATAGTGATACATAGCTTGAGCAGTATAAAAGTTATAGAAATGTAAGAGAAGATCTATATTAAATTATTTTAAGTTTTGAGGTTAGAAATGGAAGAGAATATAAAGCCGAAGCTTGTTACGAAATTCTCTTCCAGAATGCGGTGATGTTGACAGAAGAAAAGATAGATTTTTATGGTTTTGAATTACGCTTAGTTTAAAGAGTTCCGTTGTTATGTGACGGCAGAGTGTTGTAACTCGGCAAAGGGACCTAGAAACCTTGCAATAACTTAAGAACAGGCTAAGCGTCGTTTTTACGAATTGATGAATAAGCAGTATTAGTGTTATTTGGGGTTTTTGATGGGCCTCATTTGAGAAAAATGCGATACACACCTGGATAAAACTTGTGAAATTATCTGTTTATCAAAATGCTAGCCAAAAGGATATCTGAGAGCCAGCATGTGTAATCAGAAATTTTGTTTAAAAAATGTTAAAATATTTCACAAATTAGTTTACATGTGTTAAACTTCTAATATCGGATTATCCTTTCCAGAGATACCAAAACTATTTCTTTTAATACAGTACAGATCCAAGCGAAGTGACCTTTTCTAATTGGTTTATGTTTTTATTGGAAAAGGATAGCAAAGGCTATGCTGGGACCAGACCTATAGTTTTCCGAGGAATTCAAAGCTCTCTTGCCAAGTGTATCGAACCTCATAGTATGGTGGTGGAAAAATAGCATGCGTTCTACGATATTACGGTGTGTGTGTAACCCGGGTTAATGGCGCGATAGACGACTGCTTCGCCGCTACGCTATAGTAGGACAATCGATCTACATTTTCTCCCAGGGAAACCGAACCTTGGCAAGAAACAACCTCAAGTTTTACTTACATTTAGCCAACTACATTTCATCAAATTACCTTTAGCCGCGAAGTTCAACTATGAGGCTAAAAATTAATGGATACTTTTTTAAGATTCAAAAGTAAATTTGAATGCAATCACAAATGATGAGATTGCAATCGCAAATGATGAGCTTCCAATCGCAAATGATGAGCTTCCAATCACAAATGAAGAAATTGCAATCACAAATAATGAGAGTGTAATCACAAATGATGAGAATGCAATTACAAATGATGAGGTTGCAATCATAAATGGTGAATTTTTAATCACAAATGGCGAAATTACAACCACAAATGATGAGGTTGCAATCAAAAATTACTATACCGCAATCACAAATAATGAAACGACGAACGTTCTTCCCTCGGCTAAATGCTTGTTTTTTGAGTAGAACCTGTGGTTAGAAATTAAACTAAGGTAAATTAATTCTAATGTATGATAAAAATAAAGACATCCAGATTAACATGCACTTTTGTAACTGTAACAATAATAATAAGGTAAAGTTATTATTTTACTTGAGAAATAGGCGATAGAAAAAAAGTTATAATCTCTCAAAAACTTACAGTGTATGAAATTTCAAAATTGACACTGTGATAAGAAATCATTATTATATAGATATCAAAATTATTGGGAGGGGGAAGTACATATTATAGGCACACATGTAATATATGCAAAATTACAATTTATTGTGGGCTAATAAATCTACACGTATAGTAGAGATACAGTACTTGTTCAAGTGTTTTCAGTTGATACTTTTTGATGAGAAAATATTCATTATCCAGGAATGCATGAACGCTCAAAATGACAGGGTTTACGTATCAAGTCTCGCAGATATTCCTCAGAATGTAAGAATTGTTCAACGCTTTCAGAAGCCTGAGTCTGTGATGATTTGGGGAACCATCCCCTCTCTATGTACCTTTCTCTTTGGTTTTGTGGAACCCGGAGTAAAAATTAATGCTGCTTACTATCGGGACAAAATTCTTGAGAGTCCTCTGGAAGAGGGGGCTCGACCTGTCTTCGAACAGGGGCGATGGACTTTCCAGCAGGATTCTGCACCAGCTCATGGACAAAAATCACTCAAGAGTGGTACCAACTGAATTCTTCTGCTTTCATTTCGTCACCAGAATGGCCCTCCTCGTCACCTGATTTAACCCACTGAACTACACCATATGGGGAGGCTTTTAGAGGCAAAGGTCAATGCTATCCAACACCGTAGCATTGACTCTATGAAGAAGAACCTGCGCGACTCATGGTGTAAAATGTCGATGGACACCGTGCGTAATTCTATAGCCGCATGGCGAAGAAGATTACAGGCGGTAGTTAAAGAACGAGGCGGCTGATTTGAATAAAATTTTTATGGAATATTTCTGAGACCATATCATCGTAAGCACTGGAATAAATTATTGAATTACTTTTCATGTGTACAAATTATGATCAGATTCGTTTGTCAACGAAATTAAGCGCCATCCTGTAAATAAAGAAAAGTTAATAGGACAGTTTGTACGGCTTTTGTTCTGCAATAACAATAATTTTTATCCATCTATAAGTTACAGGATTGATTTTCTTTCACGTATTTAAAAACTGTATGTATTTCATGTATCTGTGTTTCATGTATTTAAAAACTGTTTCTAAATCAGCATGTTGAGCATCTTAACATGTAAAACAATAGCCATGATATAATAATAAGCCAATAACTATGTTGAGGATTATCCTTATATTATAGGTAGCGATGATGCCGTGAAGGAAAAAGCGAGAGACTGTTTAAAAAATGTGCCCAGTATGGTAAGTATTGTAATTCAATTTCACAGTCTCCTCTACCAACATTATTTCGCTGGCATGAACAAATATTTCCATTTTATCCTGCTGGCTCTCGTATCCTTAAAAGTTTCTAAAACTCCGGAGATAGATTAATGAAAGCAAATACTCGCATTTCGTATAGCGATGCGCGATTACAAGATGTTTTAATCGATTGTCTCGATTATTTGAAGATCCCGAAATCCCTCTATGGTTTTTAAACCTAACTCGATACATGTCATAACCGTGCGAGGTGGAATCAATATCTCCATTTGCTGGTTTGTTATTGTAAGCTTAGTAGGAAAAAAAATTCTAAACTGTAGACTAATATAATATCAATTAATTCTGCAAACACTGTTTCTTAGGTAAACTTAAATGCACAGGTTAAAATGGCTCGCCATCGCTTTAGCTTTTATTCGTATTCATTTCATGTCACCTTTTCTACTGGTCTGACTCACTCTTTTTGACAGACTCACTTAGTTTCGACGCCTTTAGTCAACCTGCGTACAACTTTAACAGCTCAACGATATATTTATGACATCTTACGGCTGTTTGCGTTACCCTTCATTCCATGACAGCCTGGGGCCATTTTCCCACAAAATAATGCCAGGTCCCATACGGCTAGCATATCTGTGAGTTGCCTTCGTGCTGTTGATACTTTTCCTTGGTAAGCAAGATCACCAGACCTTTTGCCAATCGAACATGTATGGGACATGGTGAGTCGCCAAATTTGGGCGCCGGCCAAAACAGTGAAGAACGCCTGGAAGAATTTTTTTATGTATTTATTTCAAAATTCGGGCAAACCATAACCAGGCGATATTTACAATATATAATACTGAAACATACAATAAACAAATATGTCACAGGATGACGTTAGAAACTTTCATCACTATTTGCATAGACGTATAGAAGAATGCATCGCCGCCAGGGGGTGAGGGTAGCAACTATTGGTTTGAACATTCAAAGTGCAATTTCTAGCCATTGATTGGCCCTAAGACCTTGAATTTTTTACAATTTCCATATCTGTATATGTTCTGGGTGTACATTTAATTTCAATAAAAACAGACAATTTCTTCATGGAGTTCCTTTTCTTTTTTCTTTTTTTTGCAAACGCGGGTATATTATATATATATATATATATATCATCATCATCATCATCATATTCAACCATTATCTATCCACTGCTGGATGAAGGTCTCTCCAAATGCTTTCCACACAAGTCTATCCTGAGCAATTCGCTTCCACGTCACCCCAACCTGTTTTCTTATTTCATCCACCCATCTAGTTTGAGGACGTTTTCTAGGTCTTCGGTGGTCTCTTGGAATCCAGTTCAGAATTTCTGTTGTCCATCGTTGATCAGTTCTTCTTGCAATATGCCCAGCCCATCGCCATTTCAGTCCTTTTACTTTAACAATGATGTCCTCTACTCTAGTTTGCTCTCTCACCCAAGTGTTTCTTTTTCGATCTCTCCTAGTTATTCCAAGCATGCACCTCTCCATGCTCCTTTGCGTTGTCTGTAACTTTCGTATTGCTCCAACTGTTAGACTCCATGTCTCTGATCCATAAGAGAGGACTGGCAATACACACTGGTTGAAGACCTTTCTTTTTAGACACAAAGGCAATTTCCCCTTCAGGATAAAACTGTTTCTTCCAAATGCACTCCAGCCAAGTTTAATACGTCTGTTGAGTTCTTTCATAATGTTGCCATCCATTGAAATCAGCTGGCCAAGGTAAATATATGAATCAGCAATTTCTAGCTCAATGTTGTCAACTTGTATTTTTGTTTCCTCTACGAAATTATTGAACATGATTTTAGTTTTTTGTAGGTTCATCTTGAGTCCAACTTCTTTACTTCTAGTTGAGAGCTCCTGTACCATGTCTTGGAGTTCTAATGGGTTCGTTGAAAAAATAACAATGTCATCAGCAAACCGCAAATGATTTAAGTATTCACCATTTATTTTTATTCCCTTGTTATTCCAATTTATCTGCTGAAAAATCATCTGTAAAGCTGAAGTAAAAAGTTTTGGAGAAATGGTATCTCCCTGCCTCACACCTTTGCCAAGTTTGATAGTTTTGGTATCTTTATGTAACCGAAATTTTGCACTTGCATTTTTATACACACGTTTCAATATGTCAATGTACACATCCTCAACGTCTGTTGATCTTAAAGAGTTGATGACTGCTGATGTTTTAATAGAGTCAAAGGCCTTCTCATAGTCAATAAATGCAACACACAATGGAAGTTCATATTCATGTGTTCTTTCAATTAATTCTCTTAATACTTGAATATGGTCCACTCTACTGAATCCACTTCGAAATC
>QLNU02015003.1:173409204-173419210 GCA_006491805.2 Dysdera silvatica
TCAAAAATGTTTCTCTAGTGCGGTGGTTTGAACTCACCCTGCATATATATATCATCATCATATTCAACCATTATCTATCCACTGCTGGATGAAGGTCTCTCCAAATGCTTTCCACACAAGTCTATCCTGAGCAATTCGCTTCCACGTCACCCCAACCTGTTTTCTTATTTCATCCACCCATCTAGTTTGAGGACGTTTTCTAGGTCTTCGGTGGTCTCTTGGAATCCAGTTCAGAATTTCTGTTGTCCATCGTTGATCAGTTCTTCTTGCAATATGCCCAGCCCATCGCCATTTCAGCCCTTTTACTTTAACAATGATGTCCTCTACTCTAGTTTGCTCTCTCACCCAAGTGTTTCTTTTTCGATCTCTCCTAGTTATTCCAAGCATGCACCTCTCCATGCTCCTTTGCGTTGTCTGTAACTTTCGTATTGCTCCAACTGTTAGACTCCATGTCTCTGATCCATAAGAGAGGACTGGCAATACACACTGGTTGAAGACCTTTCTTTTTAGACACAAAGGCAATTTCCCCTTCAGGATAAAACTGTTTCTTCCAAATGCACTCCAGCCAAGTTTAATACGTCTGTTGAGTTCTTTCATAATGTTGCCATCCATTGAAATCAGCTGGCCAAGGTAAATATATGAATCAGCAATTTCTAGCTCAGTGTTGTCAACTTGTATTTTTGTTTCCTCTACAAAATTATTGAACATGATCTTAGTTTTTTGTAGGTTCATCTTCAGTCCAACTTCTTCACTTCTAGTTTCTCTTGTAATAGTTAAATCCAGCTTGTTCTCTTGGTTGAGCTGCATCTAATTTTTTCTGCAGGCGATGTGTTAGAACTTTTGTGAAGATTTTATAAATAGCAGGTAACAAGCTAATTGGTCGGTAATTTTTTAAATCCTCTTTATCACCTTTTTTATGCAAAAGAATTACTGTTGCAGAATCCCATTGGTTTGGTATGTTACCGCTGTTAAGACATTTGGTAAAGAATTTTGCAAGTATGTCTTCTACATATTCTCCAGCTTCTTTTAGGATATCTAATGTAATACCATCATCACCAGGGGCTCTTCCTTTCTTCATATTTTTTATTGCAAATGAAACTTCTTCTTTTAAGATTTTAGGAGCTGTTCCTTCGACTATTTCAATGTCTTCGTTTAATTCACTGTTACTTTCGTATAGATTTTTGTAGAATTCTTCAACTCTTCTAAGTATTTCTTCCCTATTTCTTGTTACGGTGCCATCCTCTCCTTTTAATGCAATGATGTGTTTCTTCCCAACAGATAAACTTCCTTTAACAACCCTAAGGCTCTTGTTATTTTCAATGGCTTTCCTTACTAGCTCACAGTTGAATTTTCTTATGTCTTCTTTCATGCTTTTGCGCAGAGTTTTACAAAGTTCTATGTACTCAATCCTGGAACTGGTATTTCGATTGTCCACCTTCATATCTCTTCGCCTTTTCATGAGCTGTTTCGTCTTCTCAGATAATTTGCTATTGTGCTTTTTACAGGTTACACCACCAATTTCCCCAGCAGTTTCAACTATTGTCTTAACAATGTTTTCATTTGCTTCTGAGATATCACTTTCATCAATAAGTCCTTCCAGTGCAGAAAAGCGATTTTTTAATTCCAACTTGAATGCCTCGGTATTTACTTTCAGTTTCATTAGATCCACCCTCTTACTTACTTGTTTCCTAATGAGCTTCTGTCGTTCTAATTTAGTATTTAAGTGCACTTTACATCTCACCATTCGATGATCACTTCCAGTATTAAATCTGTTCAGTACACTGCAATCTTCAATAATTGATTTCTTGTTTGCCAGGATATAGTCAATTTCACTAGTTCCCCCATTTGGGTGTTTCCATGTCCATTTTCTTTGCGGTTTCTTCTTAAAAAATGAATTCATGATGCTAAGGTTTTCAGCTTCTGCAAATTCGATGAGTTGATCGCCACGTTCATTCCTTTCCCCATATCCGTATTTACCAACCGATGTCTCTCCTTGTTCCTGTTGTCCAATTCTTGCATTGAAATCCCCCATGATGAGCTTGATATGTTGTTTCCCTTTGGTGTGTAACTCTTTGATTTCTTCATAAAATTCTTCAACCTCTTCGTCGGTATGGCTTGATGTTGGTGCATATACCTGTACTATTTGAAGTTGGTATCGCTGGGTTAGTTGAACAACAAGCCTCGCTGCTCGATCTGATGTACTTTCAACTTCCAGAAGACAGTCTTTAATTCTTTTGTTGATTAAGAAGCCAACACCACTTGTTCTTCCAGTTTCCGTTCCTCTATAGTAAAACAAATGTCCGCTTTTCAGTTCCACCAACTCTTCACCTTTTCTTCTAATTTCACTGAGTCCTACAATGTCCCATTTGATCTTGTCTAGTTCCTCTTCCAATTCCTGAAGTTTTGCTTCAGAAGCAAGGGATCGTCCATTAAACGTAGCCAAGGTCAATAACAAACGGCAGCCTGGGCCATTCCAGTGATTCTTAGCACCCCCTGCTTTCATGCCACACTGACCGCTGCCTTGATCAGGAGCACTCCAGCACCTGGAGACTAGGGGCCATGGTTTCTGGTGTGTCAACATAATGGAGGAATTAGCCATAATTTCACCACGCTGGCTAGACGGGTTGGTGAATTAGCCCTCCCCTTCCGCCTTTCTATCCGTGTAGCAAATATTAATTTGCCACATAAATAGAAAGCTCAGCCTGCACCACTTGAAGGCGGGGTAGGACACTAGGTTACTGGCCTGGCCGGTTCCACACATCGTCACATACGTTCAGCGTGTGGGTCTCCTTCCAGTTAGATACCAGCAACCCTTTTGCAGGCCATATATATATATATATGAGTCTCCAGCAGGTTAAAATTTATTTTTTACTAGAGACCCGTCATTTATTCGCAGAGCACCTATAATTATGTATTTATGATAGATTCCTTATATGGCATACTATTTTTTGCTATTTGTAACAGCGACAAATCAACAATATTATTATTATTATAACAATAATAGGTTGTGTACAAGTTGGCGAAACAATTTCCATAATAGGTATTTCACAACGACGGCAGGTGAACAGTGACGGAACGTCTGCCGACTCTCCATAGTATTTGAAAATCTCAACTTCGTTCAAGGATTAACGAATCATTAATTCGATTGTAAATTTGTTTCGATTCTAATTTTTCGATTTTACAAAACCATTTCGCAATCGCCCATCATTAATTTCGTATCAGAATGTGTAATCGGATATTAAGAACATTTATACATTTTTTCAAAGTAAAATAATGTAAGTCATAAGTTATATGTTTAAAATCTCAAATTTTAAATATTATGATAAAAGCAACGTTCATTCTCTTCCTCATTATGTATGGTTTATGCAAAAATACATTTTCCTTACTCTGTAAGAAAGAAAAAGGGTCATTCGCGAAACTGAGGTTGAACAAGTAACTTAAAATCTAGTAACTCGGTGGTTAGATTTCCGCCTATGGAATGGTTTTGCTGTTCTGACTTTTTTTTATAAAATAAAAAAAATTTAGTCTGGGCAATAAATAGCAAACAATCGTCTGTTAGCGTGGCAGTAGCAGGCTATGTGGACAAATTCACTATTTTTCAAATTCGAGAGTTTTATACACTGTTTACTTTTTTTTCGATTTTTCGGTTTTCAACAGATGACGTATTTTATTTTTATACGCACATTTGAGATTAAGTCGGTTAAATTTTTAAAATAAATGAAACACAAAAGGGCAGTGGAGTAAAATAAAAATGGGATTATAAATAAAATTTAGAATAGGTGTCGTATTTTAGAGAACATCAATTCATAGACATCTAATGGGCCTAGCACATTATGTCTAAAA
Organism: Dysdera silvatica; assembly: GCA_006491805.2. Classification (NCBI taxonomy): domain Eukaryota; kingdom Metazoa; phylum Arthropoda; class Arachnida; order Araneae; family Dysderidae; genus Dysdera; species Dysdera silvatica. The sequence goes on from QLNU02015003.1 coordinate 173,413,048, forward strand.
TAAGGAGTTAATTCTCGTGCTCGTAAATAAACCAATCTCGTGACTTCCTTATTTACAATGCAAATGGTGTAAAGATAAATAGTGATTTAGAAACTAGTGCAACATGTTTTTAGCTGTTCTCTTGCGTCATAAAACACAAGCTAAATTAAACTTTTAAGCAGCAGACGTTAAGTTCTGAAAAATAAGACTAATTTGTCGTTACTTTGTTCACTTAGGACGAGTTACCACATTAGCATTGTCGACAAGCCATTTGTCCAGTAGATGGCTTCGATAATTAGGGAAATTAAGAGCATTTAGTCTGTCGTTTCAGCTGTATTTTGATAGATGAGTTTGACTTACAAACCCTAATGTACGTATTTTTGCCGGAAAATACTAAGTTCCTGCTACTTTTTTGGTTCTGTCCCAAATTACACAAACCATTATGTACAAACTACGATCGCACAACAAGTATATATAATTAGGTTATAATTACAATGATGGGAAGAGCACAGACTTTTGGATTACGGTTTTCAGGATGACTAGATCATCCACCTAAGTGGGCAGTGACGGATACAGATTAGAACTTACAAATACATTTTCTTATTCGTTATTCCGTTGTCTAGTAATAAATAGGTGCAAATAGTGCGTTCTTGCAGGTAAATTTAACAGTGGTAATGAGCTGAAAACAAAAGTTATTGTGGCCTAATTGAAACTGTGTACAAAAACAACTGTCTAGAAAAAAAATTCAAGCGACTTTATAAAAAGCTGTTCTTTATTTCGGAAAGATTTTGTGAAATATTTCAACTTTATAGCATACAAAAGATTAAACATTTGTAAACTAGCAAATGAGAAAGATCACATAAGCTTTCTGACGCGTCAATGCCAGTACCTTGTTACTTTATATTATTATTTCAACATATGGTATATATTTCATATAACATCCTTATATGAAGCTTAACAAAAATGTGTCGCATATCTGTTATTGCCCATCTGCGAAAAAATTATAAGATAGGATATCCACAATTTTTTAAGCTGACATATTTGCGAAATTTTGAAATAATGAAATATTTATATATACTAGGGAAATTTTCAGAGCCGTAGGCAGGCTGGGGATATAGGGGCTGAGCCCCACTGAGAATCTAGTCAGCCCCCCTGAAAAATATTTTTTCTCAAAATAAAATATTGTAGAATTTTCTTTTAAATTTTTTGTTTTGTACGAAATTGTACATGACAATGGAAATTGTTCTTTGACGTTAAAAATGTATTCAAAATAGCTTTCTACGGTAGATCTTGTGTACATAATGTTTTTTATATACGTTTGAGTCTTCATATACTTTATAATAAGGATAGGGGAAATTATAGAAGTATAATGAAATTTATAAGTTTTTAATGCAAAATTCACATTAAAAATTTTATTTAGTATTATTAAATATATTAATAAAATACATCAAAAAGTTAACGAATTTTAAGCCCCTGTAGCTTTCTGAGCCCCCTCCCTGCCACTTTCAGAGCCCCCTGTAGCAAGCGTCTAGCTACGGGCCTGGAAATTTTACGAAGTTCATTAAGTATCGTTTTTGTATTTAAAATTACAGTTAATGTATAAGCTTTTAAAGGAATTTTAATGATGAAAGGTATTGAGTAACGAAAGACTTTTTTAAAAATCAAAATATTGAATTTTTTTATGAAATTGATAATTTACGATAGCTGTTTCAGTTTTTTTCTAAATGGTGATTTATTTCACCCGGGTATAATTTTTGACTCATTGTAAATATTTATTATTTATGAATAAGATAAAAATAAATCGATATGAATGAGGAATTTCTGATTGGTAGATGATATTTTTATTTAGTGAGGTGGTAGTTTCAAACATTCTCGTGAATGTTTTAAAAGCAATGAATATTAAAATGCATTAAATAAACTTTGCAATAATATTATTTATTGTACCATTTTTCGAGACTATCTGAAAGCTATATGTGGCAGGTCAGATTTTTAATGAAAAGAGGGAAGAGGAATTTAATATTTGAATTTTCAATATATGCTATCAATCCCCTCTAATTTATGTTTATGAATAAATATTCAATTTTTTGTGAAGATTGATTTTATATTGGATTATTTACAAAGACATAAGTTTATAAGTTGAATAATTAATTAAAAAACTTTTTCCAATTTAGGCAGAACAGATTTTCTTAGAAGTAACAAGCACAGCTGACTTGAATGCCGCTTTTGACAAGGTTTGCAACAAGAACGAATTGGTCAAGGACGTAAGTTTTTAAGCTTGATTGGTGACGTAACCTATCCGTACCGTAAAATTTTTTCTCTTACACCTAAAACGTTGTTCTTCTTAAATCCACTTAAGTTTTTATTACTTTAATCGAAGTTTTTCTTAGCTATGGATTACCAGCATAGCAGGAGAGATGTTGAGAAATATTTAAAGCCTATTTTATTTCAATATTTTAAAATTACATAGAAGATGTAAAATTTACTTTGAAAAATACATTATAAATAGGACTTGAATATTTCACATAAAGGGTTTGAGACATATTTTACTAAATATGTCCGGAGAGAAAACCGTTATAACTTAGATGTGCTTTATTTTTTAATATGTACCTAATAGGATCAGTTGCACTGAGCTATAATCATTTGTATATTTTAATAATAATAATAATAATACGGAAAGCATAACAAGCATGCCAACGAATACCTTGACACCCTGAAGCAGAAACTAAGTGCCTACAGCAAAAGGCTACGGCGATACAAAGAAAGCACTGTTAGAATGGCACAGAACAAATTGTTCACAACAAATCAGAAAATTTTCTAGAGGAACAGAGGGGATGCCAGAGGAACACACTGGGATGCAAGGAACAACTAATAATTGACTCAGTGATCCTAGAACAAGCCAAGAAAAAAAAAAACCGAAACCTTAATACTCCCTACATTGATTACAAGAAAGCCTTCGACTCGGTGCCCTACTCATGGTTAATCGAGATCCTGAAAATATATAAAATACACTTCACCATAGTAAGATTTCTGGAGCATAGCATTAAGAGATGGAGAACTACAATACATCTCAGAGAGCACAACGAAGTGCTATGCACCAACGAAATACCTATTAGAAGAGGCATATTCCAAGGGGATACCCTTAGCCCCCAATTGTTCTGCCTATCACTAAACCCTCTATCAAGAATGCTAAGTAAGAGCAACTATGGCCACATGATCAAAAAAGCCAAGAAAAACCTCCAGAAGGTATCACACCTCATGTACACGGACGATATAAAGTTATATGCACCGTCTATCCCTCAACTCCGCCACCTGATCCAAATTACAGAGGCATTTTCAAGCAACATAAAAATGGAGTTTGGTCTGGATAAATGTAAAATACCTGGAGGCGCCAAACAAATGAAACTAGATGAGATTGTACTGGATAACAGAGGAATAATGGAAACCATGCAAGAACATGAAACATATAAATATCTAGGAATAATGCAGGCCCAAAGACAAGAACATAAACTAATCAAAACAAAGCTCACACAAATGTACAAGGACAGGCTAAAAACAATATTGAAGATCAAGCTGAATAGCAAGAACATCACACAAGCAATTAACTTCTTTGTAGGACAAATCGACCTGAAAGATCTCCATGAGAAGCAAATCCATAAGATGAGGCAGTACTTCTTTGAAAAGAGCAGGCAGTCTCCTCTCATCCAAGCAGTAGCAGACGCAGATACCTCCCACACACCACTAAGTCTCGGTACCGACAAAGAAATACCACCCGTACACATTGAAAAGAAACTGAAGGAACAGGCAGGCAAAGCACTTCATGGCAGACACTATAATGATCTTCAACAGCACCACATCTACAAAAAAATCTCGAACACATGGCTAACCCAAGGAACCTTATAACAGGAAACGGAAGGATTCATGATGGCAATTCAGGACCAGGTCATAAAAACAAGAAACTACCAGCGATACATCCTGAAGAAGAATATAGAAAATGAACAATATAGACAATGTAACTTAACATCTGAAACAATACAACATGTAACATCAGGTTGTAAGATAATTGCCCAAACAGACTACAAATACCGTCATGACCAAGTGGCAGAAATAATTCACTAAAAACTTGCTGTCAGAATCAAGCTGATAACCAACATGAATCCTTACTACAAATACGAACCAGAAACAATACTAGAGAACAAAACACGCAAATTGTACTGGGATAGGGCTATTATGAGGGACAAAACGACACCACACAACAGACCAGACATAATCCTAATTGACAAAACCAGCAAAACCACACACATCACAGACATAGCAATACCCAACACAAATAACATTCAGAACACATACACCACAAAAATGACTAAATACCAAGACTGGAAGCAGGAAATCACTGACATATGGCACATAGACAAGGTAAACGTTATCCCTCTTGTCTTATCAGCAACAGGTATAATACCAACCACACTCCAAAAGAACTTGGAAATACTTGAAATTGACCCCAACACATATATTCAGATGCAAAAAGCAACAATACTAAACACCTGCCGAACAGTCAGAAAATTTTTAAACCTGGCACCAGAATGAAACATACAAAAATATTTTCACACTGAAGGTAGACTTGAGAACTTGGCACCGCCCGTCTTAAGCCTAATCCGCCAAGTGCGAGAACGCACACAAAAAAATAATAATAATAATTTTATTTATTTTCTACATACATTGCATTAAAAACAAAAGTTTCAGTTTCATGATGTAGAAGGTCCCGGGGAAAATACTATAGTATAACTTGCCCAAGACCACCATTATACTCTTGCATATTATCAACGATATAATTTTCTTAATACATAGCTGCATACAGATTTTTGCAGCCATAGACATAATTTGTGTGTGTGTGTGTGTGGGGGTGCTGTAATGAACATTTTAGAAATTAAGAATGACGCTTGCTTGTTTGTCTGTTTATCTATCTGCCCTGGAGATACGAGTACCTTTTTTTGACTTAAAAAATGGATTGGACCAACCAAATAAAGCAAACAAATTCAAAGAAGGAAAATACACGGTTAACAGCAGGCAATTTTATGGATATATTGATTGAGAAACGCTTTGAGAAACTAAACAAAGGGAACAAAATGTTTTAGAGCTGTTAGTTTGACGGTTATTAATGATGGAAGTGGTCATACCGGACTTTTGAATTTCGTCCAGTGTTTTTGTTTTTAAAAACTACAAATACTAGTTTGATTATGTTAAATGAAAACATCCACCATAATCATAAAGTAGGATACGAATTAACCGAGAAAGATCTGAAGAACATGGAAATACGCATAGAAGACGTTTGACATCCGGTTGTTAGTTGGTAATTAATTATGAAGGTGGATTTTTGACATTAAATAGGGTCCTCAATTCAATCCTGAGGTGCGCACTGTGCCTTTTTTTTAAACCAACAAAGCTAAACAGAAAGCTGAACATCTATTAATTGAGAAACACGTTGAGGAACATTTAAATAAAAAAATGATATGTTTAACAGCCAGCTGTAAGATGATAATTAACAATGAAATGGCCCTTATGGGGACTTGAGTATTATCAGCTACTTGAGAAGGTGTCTTACTTTCCCTTAAAACATAAAAAGTAAACCACTTGTCCAAAGCTGAACGTGGTTAAATTAAGAAAAAACCGAAGAAAACTAGTATAAGAAAATAAGATTATTAATAACTGGAAATTTGATGGTAGTTGATGATAAAAAATGTTTCTTCCGCATTAAATAGGGTTCTGAATGCGATTCCGAACTTACGAACTTCTTTACCCCCCCCCTTAAATGCACTACTTTTGCCGTGAAAAATGAAACTATGTGCCATAAAAAGAATGAAGAACGTATATTACATGAGAAATATATGAGGTGCTGTAAAATAAGATGTTTTGTAGCTGTGGAAGTTTCATGATAGTTTACAATGAAAGTGGCTATTCAACAAAACACGAAGTTCTGATTTCGATCCCGGAATTTACGGACGTATTTTTTTAAATACTAATTTTGCCACGGGAAATGGACCCATTCGCCATAAAATGTAAGCAAAACGAGTATTAACTGTGGAACATCCGAGGAATTACCGCTGAATTCGAGTTTCACCACCTTATTAGTCCTGAGTTCTGTATCTAAAGTACGAAAGTGTTTTCCTCATGCGAAAATAAAATCTTT
>QLNU02015003.1:173425543-173437597 GCA_006491805.2 Dysdera silvatica
AAAATTGCTTGGAATGCCCAATTAAACTGCAAAAAACTAATTTCAATACGCACTCGCACATCATTTTCTCTCTATTTTGCTGTTTTCAGTATTTTCCAGCAACAAGTGGCGCTGAGCCAGGAAAAGAACAGTTATCTAAAATGGAAACACGCGGTGATCAGTAAGAGTTCGATCTAGTCAATTTTTAACGATGGTCAAAAATATTTTTCTGAAACGCATCGATATTCCCTATAGCGTTGTTATTAACATTTACTGCGTATTTTACGTAGACTACATCAATTGTACACTTATAATATTATATTAATTATATAAGTTCATAGTATACTTATTTATACCATATTTTCATTCTAGTTCACTTCAAATTATTATCTTAATTCGTTGCTATATTTTGTTGATGATATCCATTTTTTATAACTTTATAGGCATGTTTAGAGGAATTTGAAGACTGAATTAACTGAAGACATAAATTCAACCATTATTTTTTGCCAGGAGGAGGAAAGCTTCTCATTTTATAATTAATATATATATATGCAGTAATATATTTTCGCTTAAATTTATTGATATTTTTGCATCAAATAAAATTATTTTTGAAAAACAATCAACCACAGGAAGATTTGTCTGCTGCATTACTAATTTACAGTTTACACTTTAAACCACTGACTTAACTAGGAAGGCCTATGAGCGGCTTCGCCCTCCCTTAAAAAAATTAGCCCTCCTACTTCCATTTAAAGCTCTAATGTTAAATATATACCTAGCACTTTAGAAGCCCTGCTGCTTTAGCTATGTTGCTTTTACAACATTCATAAAATATTTTTGTGTTTTTAGACCAAATAATTCCTATTTTACCTTTCTTGCTTTTACCTGCCGTGCTTTCGTGTAAACAAGCCTGATCTTGGATTGCACTTTTGATAAATCTACAGTAGAAATTAACTATTGCTAGGAATCTTCTAAAATTACAAACTATCTCAAGTAAAGTGAATTCCACTAAAGCCTTGATCCTCTCAGATAATGGTTCCATTCTACATGCTGTAATTGAAAAACACAAAAAATTATTTTGGGCTGATTAAATTTCCATTTTGCTGAATTTAGCATCAAACCATAGTCACTGAGTCTTTGAAAGGGGACCTAATGGTTAGCTCTATGAGCAATTTCGTCTATCCATGCTACCAAAATATCATCTAAGTAAGCAGAACAAAAGTCAGTCTCGTTAATAAGCTATCGATCACTCTCTGGAAAGTCTGATCAGAGTTTCGCATCCTATATGCCATGTACACACACTCAAATAATTCAAAGGGAGCAATAATAGCTGTCTTAGGGTTGCCATACAACTCAATGAGTAAGCTCTAGTCAAATTTATTTTTGAAAAAAAAAAAAAAAAATTCTTACCACTTAGCAAAGGCATCACGTTCTGAATGTGAAGTAGAGGACGGCAATCAGAGACGGTAACGACATTAAGTCCACGAAAATATCCATAGATCCTCCATGTGCTATCCTTTAATGGAAGAAGGTGCATGGGAATTAACCATGGACTCTTTGAAGGCGGAACAATGCCTCGACTTTTAAAAACTCCTCAAACTGGTTTTTAACTGAGATTAAATATTCGGGCGATAAGCGCCTTGCCCTAACGAACACAGAAGATCTCTTGATCTCTATGCAATGCATAGCAGCATGAAACTTTTCATGATTGTTACGTGCAGAGCCCAATGAACCAGAAAATTTAGCTAGAATCTCAGTATAAGCAAACGGAAAAAATTAATATTAAGCAGAGCGTTGGTTCTGGACACGTTAAGCCGTCAGTCAACAACATAGTACAGCTATCAATAAGTCAATGGTGCTTAATATGAACCAACAGTCTGAATACCAACTAAATCTGCAATTACCATAGGTCGTAACTGGTTTTCTCAAAAAACGTTTGAACTTTTTAATCTCATCGATTTAAACGGTTTGTCTTTCAGAATCGTTTGGTATAATAGATTGATAAATGCGTAAAATGGCCGTATCGAAATCTTTAATACAACAAAATTCGTTCGAAAAGAGAAACATAATTGGCGTCAGCTTAAAAACGCTTTAGGAAATGAAAATATGGTGTTTTTTCCGGCGTCAGAAACATTTTTGGTTAAAACTAATCTTGAGCCTAATAAACGTATCCACTTAGGACCTTATTAATTTTATCAGCTGATTTCTGAATAAAACTATATGGATTTTTGAGAATACTCACACTTAATTTATTTGGAATCTTCCTCACTGGATGTAAAAACTCCCAAGTAATGTATCTCCCTTTATAACCAGTAACTTTCCCTTCTCCAAATCGACTTAAAGAGGCAAGTTCGTCAAATATTTTATTAAGAGGCAAGTTCGTCAAATCCGATAGTTCATTAAAGGTCTCATTAAGAATGATTAGAGTTGTCCAGTAAAACATAATTTTAGAGTTCGGAGTGGTAGAGCACAAAATTTAAAAAAATCTCTTAGCACCTCTTTGAAAATGTTTAGCAATTAGTCCATTTCAAGTGACAGCTGCAGTAGAAAGAATTTTCATTAGAATGACGCAAATTCTTTGTTGTTCGGGCAATTTAGCTCGTTGAAGGCGAGTTAAAATGGGAGAACAAATAAGCGAAAAATACCCGTGAAACCCAAAACTGAGGGTTGAAATGGATGAGCGAAAAATAAATGTTTTGGAATTAATACGCTCTATTGCCCATGAATGTGGTAACGTCCACATCATACGGAAATGAGGCGCCAGTTACCTTCAATCTTTTATTGGTCAAGGCTATTCTACTTATGGCCATGTCAGCACTTTTTCGATGAAATATACCAACTATACTGGACAAATATCCATCATCGTTCAAACGACCCTATTATATATTATATAAACGATTCTATTTCGTGCGTAAATTTAATTGTTTTTGTAAAATAATAATCCTCCAAGGACTTCACAATAATTTGCTTCTGCCTGTCGGATGCTAAAAAAAGCTAGTCGTATTCACTGTTCATACTTTGAACTGTATCTTTTTATAGTCTATCGTATCTCTCTTCGTAGATCGACTGTTTGATCTACGTATATGGGAAATGTCATGGTGCAGCTTCATGAAACTTTGAGTACAATACCGTCATGCTAACTGTCATGCAATATACATTATATTATAAAATAAGTTACATAATATAAATATAGTCTTCGCTAATAATGTACGATAATTGTCATTTAGCCTTTCCTTTATTTGCCTTGCAAAAAGAATAAAACATATATTTGATCTTTAATGTTTCATGATAAAATGGGAACTCGGAAACTAAATCAAATTGTTAATGAAAGCATATAGTTTAGTTGATTAAAGCTAAGTGCAATATTAGTTCGTTTCCCTTTATCGAATAAGCGTTCAATATGTGTATATGATTATGTTTTCATTATTTCGTGACATATATATTTAACATGAATAATCACCCTGAGAAAAAGTGCTCGATCCGATCCTAACTAACCAATAACAAAATCTTATATGTAGAGTAAACTTTCATATATTTTGCATTGGGCAATCAATTATAAAGATACAAAAGAAATATTTAATTTAATTTTTATATCGTGTGTATATTATATATGTTATTTTAAGAAATAATTGTTTAACGAATATTAAATACGATAATTTAACAAAGGAAGTGAATCACAAATGTACGTTTTATTTATGGAGGAAATGGATATCTTAAATATACAGAAAGTGAATATCTCAAGTTTACATGAAATGAAGATTTTGTTGTCACGGGAAATAAATATTGCAAATTTATAGAAAACGAAATATGTAAATATACAAGAAGCGGAAATTGTAAATACTGCTTTCTTTCCTTAATAATGGACTCCCAAAGGATGAAGACGCCGTTAATATAACGTGAATAAAATTTAAAGTTGGTTTTCTGGATCGGTCCTCTAGGAGAAAGTTGCATCCATCTGTTTAAATATCACTTATTCAAAAGATCTGTGAATCAGTTTTTCCCCTGAAAGTGAACCGAATATCTCACTTTCTTTCCTTGAGGCTTTGATAAAAAATGTCAGTAAAATGTTTACTAATAATGGTTTTTGAAAATCTTACATTATGTGATTTTTCTTTTACGCTACCAAATCCTATCAACTCCTCGAAATAAAATTGGCTACTTTCTATTCTTATGTTTACTGTGCTTTACAAGTTTGTTCACTGCTCTTAGTACTTTCAATAGAGATCACAATTTTAAAATTCATCGCTGTGAATAAAATAATTTCGATCCTGTCGTCAGCGACCGTGGAATTACTAATGTTTTTATATTTCGTATTTATTTATTTAATTTTCTCCATTCGCACCGAGCGTATGACTTTTGGATCGATAATTCTCCCATTTTTCCTTAAAACTAAAGATGAAAAAAACTATCACTTTATTTTCCGTTTCCATAAAATCCGTTTTTCAAACGTCATACACGATACATTAGCACTTTGAGAAGCAGCCATTAAAACTACATAGAACAAGTTGAAGGCAAACATTTTGAAGCCATTGCAGCTTTATTTTTAGTGCGAAAATGGTTGAAATGCTGGAATATTATTTAAGCGTTACAAATTCTGCATGTGGATTTGAAAATTTGAACTAATTACATTGTCATCAATGTTCTTTTCGGTTCTCAAAATTTAATTAGACCCAACCCAGCTTCTCTCATTAACAACTCACACCAAAACAACTATACAAACCCCTCCACCTAAGCATATATATTATCTCCTATCCAACCGCTATTTCCATCCATCTATCTGGGGATTAAACGATTTATCGTAGGTGCCCCATTCTTTATGAGAATCTGGGTCTGGGTCTGCATGTAGATTGCGGAATTCATTTAACGCATTATGATGTCTATTGTTGCTAGATTTCCGAATTTCAAGGAATATTCGGTTATTATAGCTACGAATGCTTTTGTGCTGGATTTTTGCGTTATGCCAGCATAGGACATGGTTTTGTTCGGCGCAATGTTTGACAAGAAACCCAAACTTTACATTTTTTGTATTAACCAACTATTAAGCTCGCTAACATCCTCTCCCATCTAAACACCCTAACTCCGGCAGATCAAACCATCGGAGTTATTTATTCAATACCTTGCCGTAATTGCATCGACAAATATTATAGCCAAACTAAAAGAACCCTCAAAACTAGACTCTAAGAGTATGAAAACAAATTTAGGACTCAAGATTTTAGTTCACTTCTTGTATAAAAGTTGGCAATCTAGCAACAATAAACATCATAACGCGTTAAATGAATTAATCACAACAATCTACTAATTACACAATCTGCTTGCAGAATATGTAACGCTTAAATAATATTCCAGCATTTCAACTATTTTCGCACTGAGATGAAGCTGCGATAACTTGGAAACGCCTGTCTTCAACATGTTCTGTATAATTTTAGTAGCTACTTCTTAAAATTCTAATGCATTTGTTTCTAATGCCAGTCGTAATTTATTTAATTTATTTCACGTCAAACACGATATTCGCGATTTTCAGTGCTCTGGGGTATTTGCTAAATTTATTATGAATATAATCATTTCGTATCGGTTGCACCAAACGTTCCTCTCATTCTTATTCTTCTTGTTTGCGTGCTCCAGCTCTAATGGGTCACCGCATTTCTCAAGATATTCAGGTTGTCTCTAACCGAAAGTGCAGCCGTATTCTCGTAAACTATTTTCAATCAGCTACGATGACTTCGGATATTGGTGCAGTGATTAGTAATGTACTCTTTGACTATAAATGCACAAAGCTCTCAACGAGAAATGCCCAAATTTATGCTTCATTCGCGTTGATTGTTGACGAGGAATGCCACGGTTAATTAAGTGACCCTGTTTTATGGCCAAGTGGAATTTTTATCTCAGATTTTTTTGGTCGTCCTCAATGAACGATCGATGAATATTTTGTGTATGTTGATGCCGGAGACTATCCTCAAACCACTGATGGCGGTGAGTCTGAAATTATGACTACTGATAACTGATGCCTTGTCGACCTGGTGTGTAAACTGGTCCTTTTGAATGCGCGTAGTATCATCAACAAGCTTTCGGAGCTCCATTTATACCTATATATAACACTGATATTCTCTGTATCACGGAATTTTGGGCTACCCCAAAGTACTTTGATTCTTTTATTTGTCCTGATGGTTATTTGATATTCCGGAAGCACAGGAAGGATTTTACTGGTGGTGGTGGTGGTATGTGTATTTTGTACGAAATACAATTCCATGTGTGCAGATTTTTCTGGACTTTGGTTTTCATTGCCATGAAACTGTGTGCATTGATGTCTCTGTTAGGGAAACTAGGATAAGAAGGATTGTTACTTATATACCCTCACGGAAGTCCTGCGGCACAGAGTACCTGGAGATCCTTTCGCCTGGATATGGGACGTCTTGCTTGCAGGGGAACACCAATTATTTTAGCCGGAGACTTTAACTTGAGTACTTGTCAATGGAAAGATGATGAATTTTCGGTGTCTATTGATCAGAGTGATCGATGCCGTGGAATTTTATGGTTTAAATCAGGCTGTGGATTTTCCAACTCGGGGAGAAAACTACCTTGACCTGATCTTTGTGAATCAGGTCGCACCCGTGTTTGAAATCCGTCCTTTCGACCTATTTCCTTTAAGTGATGATTTTTGCTTTTTTTCCACTCTTTATAGGAAAACAAACTCAACTGTCTGGCCCCGATTACTCAGGAGCAAATTACGAACAGTTATCAGACGTGCTATCGGCTATGGAACTGACCTTTTATGATCCACCCTGTGATTTGAACCATATCCTGGGCGTGCTTGATGATACAATTAAAAAATGTATCAACTTAATTCCGGATCGAGGAGCCCGACGCCCTACTGTGCATCGTAAGCTTACCCGCCTTACTAAGAAAAAAATCAAGGCCTGGAGGACTTACAGAGCATCACCTTCTGATTACAATGAGCGGGAATACAGGGACCTTGCCCTCCAATATAATACTTTACTGTCAGAGTCGCCTTGGCTAAGAAAATTGTGTGAACAGGAAAATCGGAGCCGTTTCTTTAGATGCGCCAGTCGTCGGCTGTGCCGTAATAGTCATATTCCGACCTTGTGGCGTCACGATGGATCTATTGCAGTCAGTGATGAAGAGAAATCATTGTTATTGTCGAAGACTTTCCAGGAGGCGTATATCTTGGAGGCCGCTCCGATGGTCAATTTTAATATTACGGAAGAACAGGACTATGTTGTCCTCTCCTTTTGCCCAGAGGTCAGTGAGGCTTTATTATGCAGATTGAGATCCCGTTCGGCACCTGGTCCTGATGGCCTGCTTCCTGTTTTCTTCAAACGCCTTGTGTATCTACTTAGGAATATTTTATCACATTTGTTCACCCAATGTTACCTATCCAGATCAATTCCGAGGTCATGGACCGAGGCAATTATAAAAGGCAATTATCAAAATTATCAAAGGCAATTATCAAAATTATCAAAGGCAATTATCAAAATTATCCGAGGCAATTTACAAAATGGGTGATCGTGCCGATACGGGAAATTATTGCCGGATTTCCTTAACAAGCGTGATTGCAAAAATCTTCGAGAGGTGTATTTTGTATTATTTTTTTCCCTTCTGTTTTATGCCTGGAATTATTGCTAAAGAACAGTTTGGTTTTGTCCCGGGTCGCTGCTCCGTAATGCAACTGTTCCAGTGTCTTGATGAGTGGACTGATTGTGATAAAAGAAACTGTCCTGTCGATATTTTGTTAAGGCCTTTGAAAGGATAAGCCGTACAGTATTAATCCATGGGCTTTTCTGGATTGGCTTACCACCTAGGCTTATTCGTATCATCACAGTCCTCCTTTCGAACTGTATATAGTGTGTACGAGTGGGAAGTACTTGTTCACCACCTTCTCTAGTGCCGAGTGGAGTTATTCAGGGCTTAATGTTAGGCCCTTTCCTGTTTCTTGTATTGATTCATGATGTTCCACGCATCTTGAGACCAATTCGTTCATGTATGTTTGCTGATGACCTGAGATTTTTTACCTCAATAGCTACTTTAGAATCTTGTTTTTTCTTCCAGCCTGCTTGTGACGATTTGTGCTCATGGTGTCATGACTATCGACTCCAGATTTCGGAGACTAAATCTAGCTGTTTGCTCCTGGAATACTCTAATACCCACTGTTCATACGTTATTGGGGATTCCCTTCTGTTAGATGTAAATCAACAGGACGATCTTGGGATCCTTTTTACGGATGACTTGAACTTTTCACCACACTGCCGCCGACTGGAGTCAAGGGCCAACCGAAGGTCTTTTTTACTTACGGAGGCTTTCGGGCCACCAAAGCTCTTTTTTTACTTACGAAGGTTTTCTCCAAATGCGACACAGCTGCTCTTGCATTTACCTTTAAAACCTTTGTCCTCCCTACTCTGGAATATGCTTCATCGGTGTGGAACCCTTATAAAAAACGAAGTATCTATTTGCTGAAGACGTTATTTCATAGATTTACAAGGAATATTAGGTCCCTTCATCATCATTCTTATCAGGATCGCCTCGCAGAAATCGGTGTCCATTCTATGGAGTGACATCGCCTGCAAATTGACCTTAAATTTTTTATAAATTAATACGTGGTAGTTTCCACCTGGACAGTTAATATTCCAAGATTCAATTGTTGAAGCACCAGACCACCAGGGGATACCCTCTTGCGGGTTGAAACTCCCATTGCCAGGAAAAACTCGCACTTGTTTTTCACACTCCGAACTGGCCGAGTCTGGAATGCATTGCCACAGGAACTTGTGACCTTGCCTTCCCTTTCGGCTTTTTGTCGGGCTCTGGAGGTCTTTGATCTTTCATGTTTTTGGGGGTTTTCCTTATTAGTTTTTGTCTCATAAATTTATTTAAGCGCTTTAACTGTATTCCGATTGATGATTTTGAAATTTTGTGTTTTACTCCCAATGTAAGAGTATTTGTAACCTGTTGGATTTTGATAAATTTATTATTATTACAATTCCTCACGTTCCAAATAAATAGACATAAAGAGGTATGTTGAAAAGACTGAGTTTCAAAAATCGTCTATCGCAACATTTGGATGGGATAATAGTAACAAAAATAATTTTAAGTTTTCGGAATCCTTAATGATATTTTAACTTACTAATTTTATTTATTTGGAGTTCGAATGATTTAAAAGGATTAGAATTGGATCCATATTATATGGCACATTTCTTCAGATATTCATTCGATAAATAAATTACACTTTTAAAGTACATACAAGTTATTGGAAAATATGCAACTTCGCATATTTTTCTATTATTACTATAGTTACTCTATCTATATTTATATATATTAATATCTATCATCACTGATTTTTAATTTTCAATAAAATTGGATTCTTAATGGTTTGAAGAAATTTTTATATATGGTTTGTTTAACATCCTTTTATTTATATTACAAAGACAAAAGATCAAAAAAATTATATAATAATATGGGAAATTTACTTTTTTGAAAAAAAAGGGAGAGTAAATGCATTTTCCACGTAACAAATTTCGTTGAAAGTTACAAGATACATCCAATTAGTACCAGATACTGATGAAAAAAAAGTTGGGTTTGTAAAATTTCTTACAGATATGCAAGAAAAGGAATAAATATGATTATGTAAATGAGAATTAAAATGCATTTAAGGGATACAATGAATTAGGTAATTCTATTTACCAAACATCACTCAAAAATGGCCATTGCAAAAACGTGTATGATGCCGAATAAAAGTTACTAAGACTTATGTCTAACTTCGTAAAGTTTACGTATGAATTGGTTATTCCAAATCAGCAACCATGAAATGCAATGTAGTTTGGATGACTAGAGTTGGAATGGTTGTTTTTAGACTAATGTGAAATAAGGAAACTGATATTGTCTCGTCTGTAAAATAATTCTAACTTGTCAGAGATTTCGGGTAATGCTTTCTTTTTACCTGTGCAATAAAGCTGAAAATATATCAAGATGGCCTCTTCATTTATTTATTTTAACCCGATTGTTTCATTTCTTGCTATTTTCTCTATAATTTTATTAGGCCTTCAACTCCGATGTCTAAGAAGTTAATATGGGGAAAGTTTTTATTAATAGCAGGATTCGAAACCGAGTAATTACTAAATGATTTAAGAGAAATATTATGATACTTTTTATTGTTCTTTGCGTTTCATTATTTTCTATTCCGATGCTTAATTTCTTCAGTCTACTTCTATCGTTCCTAATGATGTAGATAATGGAATATAATGTCGAAACTTTTGAAGAATTTGTAGAAGTAAACCGAACAAGTCAAAAAAATGATTACGGTTCACGATAGAACCTAATCGTACCTGACATTGAAACAACAGGAAACGACAACGATGGAGAATTTGAATCTGGGCATTCGACGAAATCTCGCAGCACAATTTAATCCCGCGTTAGTGCAATAAAGGCTATCGTAAGTGGATTTGCTCAAATGGGTTCCAAATTGGCCTTAGTCACGGATACACAAGAAGTTGGTGAAACTGCCATCTTTTCCCCACCACTTTCAAGAATATTCATTTTGATTCCTTCATTTGTAGAAAGCCTGTATTTGTTTGTGATCCCTATAGTTAATATGCATTATTTCTAATCTTTTTGCGTATAAAATGCTGGATTCCTCACTGTTATTGGCTAAGCGGTTTAAATCTGATATGTCAAAACTGTTAGACCGTATCACTGAATAAATTTTGTGACCCATTTCACTCATAACAGCAGTTGTTATTTTGCAATTGCTATCATCGTGTAATAGTTTACTATCGTTGATTAAAAATTTTTGTTAAAGCCAAACCTGGGCAGAGATTTAGGGATTTGCAGAAAATTAAGATCAAGAGAGAGATCGTTTGTAAAGACCCTCTGTTGCTCCAGGGATTAATATAAAAGTAATAAAAGTAGTAACGATAATGAAATATGAGAAATAATTGAAATTCCCAACGCCATCTACGTGAATCTGACAATAGACTAACTTTTAATGGGCGCCATATTCTTCAGGATGCTAAAAATCCTTTAATTGCATATTTCCTTCCAGATCATATGCGCATTAACTTATATTGTGTAATGATTATACTGAATATGTATTGCATACCTATTTAGCTAAGTAAGGGTATGTAATATTACTTTTGTCTTTTGATTTTATAAATAAAATTTATTATTATAATACATCAACGTTATGTATTTTATGACTGAATTCAACCATATAATTAGCTTGTTAAAAGAAAGATTCCATAGCAGAGCAAGAATTACTGGTCAAGTAAATCAATTGGTAATTTTAATTAACTTATACGCTCTCATCATCATCATCATCATCATATTCAACCATTATCTATCCACTGCTGGATGAAGGTCTCTCCAAATGCTTTCCACACAAGTCTATCCTGGGCCATTCGTTTCCACGTCACCCCAACCTCTTTTCTTATTTCATCCACCCATCTAGTTTGAGGACGTTTTCTAGGTCTTCGGTGGTCTCTTGGAATCCAGTTCAGAATTTCTGTTGTCCATCGTTGATCAGTTCTTCTTGCGATATGCCCGCCCATCGCCATTTCAGCCCTTTTACTTTAACAATGATGTCCTCTACTCTAGTTTGCTCTCTCACCCAAGTGTTTCTTTTTCGATCTCTCCTAGTTATTCCAAGCATGCACCTCTCCATGCTCCTTTGCGTTGTCTGTAACTTTCGTATTGCTCCAACTGTTAGACTCCATGTCTCTGATCCATAAGAGAGGACTGGCAATACACACTGGTTGAAGACTTTTCTTTTTAGACATAAAGGCAATTTCCCCTTCAGGATAAAACTGTTTCTTCCAAATGCACTCCAGCCAAGTTAATACGTCTGTTGAGTTCTTTCATAATGTTGCCATCCATTGAAATCAGCTGGCCAAGGTAAATATATGAATCAACAATTCCTTGCTCAATGTTGTCAACCTGTATTTTTGTTTCCTCTACGAAATTATTGAACATGATCTTAGTTTTTTGTAGGTTCATTTTGAGTTCAACTTCTTTACTTCTAGTTGATAGCTACTGTACAATGACTTGGAGTTCTGATGGGTTCGTTGAAAAAATAAC